>ML815650.1:40017-86004 GCA_009831015.1 Picea engelmannii
AATCCTTCCATGATGGAAATACATTACCCACATTTTGTGTTCCTTTTTGCAGCTTGCTTTGCCACCAGATAAGAGTTGTACCTGCAAGTCTCAAAGATGCCAACTTGATTTGTGTGGCCTCATCCTTGATCTATTGCACACTGTAGTATACCTCCATCTACCTGATCTATTTATCAAGTTTTTCTGCATTTACTTCACCATCATATATGGGCAACTCAAATTTTACATCAAGTTTTAACAATGGCATTTCATGTTTATTCTTATGAACATATTTCTTTCCACTAGATTTAGAACTTGAACTTGAAGAAGAAGAAGGAGAAGAAGGAAGTGTTGATGGAGGTGAAGGAGGAATCTGAGGATGGTCCTCTTCCTCTTCACTTTTTCCCTTTGAAGAATCACCCAAAAGTGGTCGCTTCCGTTCCAAGTAATCTTCGTACAAAACTTTCACCATCTCCGACATAGCAAGGAATGTTTTCCTGAACTCTTTCTCATCTTGAGAAATCCCTTCTTCCGATGCCATCTTCTCGCTATGAGAAGATCTCTTTCTCAACCCAATTAATGGATTCTCTGCAACAAGCTCTCCTTCACCACGTTGTAGCTTTTCCCTGGTTAACATGCAAAACTCAAATCCAAACGTCAACTAGCTCTGATACCACTTGATCCATTGGATCTTTTAATGACTTATGGTTGAGTTTTAATTTTGCATGCGTTAATTAACCATTTGAGAAACTTAGTGAAAGAATGAGGAAAGAATATGGATTACGACAGCCATATACACATTTGCAGATCTGAAATAAAATAATAGACAGCAAACCATAACACGCAGGTTGATAACGGAGTTCGGCACAACTTTGTCTACGTCTCCAGGCCTTTTTCTCTATGGGGGAGGCTTCTTTATTTCTGTTCAAAAGATCAAAATTACATCACTACAATGCCAAATGGCTACAAGACTGATCTGGTCATGTTCATCCAGATCTCAAGAACCCTGCAAAGAAAACGGCACGCAAAACAGATGTCCGGAGCTCCCAGAAATGGTCCGACAGCGTCTCCTCCTCAAAAGCTTCTCTGCATCAAAATGGATTTAGCTTGGTTTCCCTTTAGCATAACTCTGTTCTGACTGCTCCTGTGGCTTCAGAGCATCCAAAAACCCCTATCTGGGATCTTTCGACACCTCAATCGGTCGAAAAACGAAGAAGTTAGGCCTCCTGGAAGTCTTTCCCTTCAAGCTTGTTGTCTCTGCATCTACAAAACGCACCCCTCTCCATTGAACCTGGCACACACGCAATAAATAGCATGAAAACCCAGCACCGGGTGCAACTGCGCCAATGGTGCAAACCGTAGGACAGTTAAGGGCACGCCAGCCCCTAACCGCCTAGCACCTGGGCACATGAATACCATACGACCGCGCATATATACAAAAGGGCTAAACCATAACCAATCGTTTGAAACCCCCTCCGTGCTCCAACTGTGGTCATATGTGTAAACCATAAAACCAAGGGCCTTACATTTGAAAACCCCCGCACACACACCAATACGAAGGGCATGGTCGTATGCAGCGCAAGTGTGACCGGGGCTAGAGCTCCGTTCAATACACAAAACTCCCGCCATAACTCTGCGTGCTCTATGTGTACAAACCAATGGTCATATAAATAAACACATGCAACCGGGGTTGGGGCTAAGCCCCAGCCCGGACGCGCCCCAAATCACTTTTCATTACAATTTAAATATAATGAAAACCATAGCTATTACAAGGACCACCGTATGGCGCGTTGGCAAGGAGGAGTTTGCGAAGGCTTTGGTAAAGGGGGAGGTCATCGGTTTGAATCCAGTCGGCTACACAAACTTTTGATTAACAAACCAAGACCAATAAAGGTGTGCCACGTGGCAGCCCATGACTGGGACACGTGGCACCTTACCATTGACCAACATCATGACACGTGTCGCCTTCTGATTCGACCACGTCATCCAATAAATGATTGCCACATCACCTCTGCCATGTCAGCATACAGTCAAGCCATGTCACCTCTGTCACGTCAGCGTACGGTCATGCCACGTCAGCATCCGTACGGACTATACGGACTGCACAGTCAGCATCCCTTTTTTTTTTTACCTGTTTGGCTTTTCGGACAGAACACGATATCTTCTCCATACGGATCCCGTTTGACAAAGTAAATATACCGCCGAAATCAGGAAGATGAGATGGACGCAATGGCAATGTTTTTGTTGCATTCCGAGCACTTTCATTTTTGAGCATTTTTCAAGCCCTGTCAGGCTTCTGGATCCGATTTCGGATCAATCCCAGGCATGAGGACCCAAGTCAGACTATTAGAGTACCTGGTGCATATGTGGGACCCAGATCAGCAGGTGTTTCATGTGGGGGTCCACACACTGTCCTTAGACATCGAGGACATTTAATTTTTGACCGGTTTGTCACGGCGGGGGTACTATGTGAGCCTGACAGGTAGTAGAGGTGGTGGCCTAAAGATGAGTGAGTACTGCAATTTACACTGTGTCCCTGAGGCTGAGAGAAAGAAAGGAAAAGTGGCTATCTGGGGGGTACGAGACTTGACCCTCCGTACTATCCTTTTCACTATAGCTTGGATGGCTGGGATTTCTACTCCCCATATGTCATTACAGAGTTACTTCCAGTATGCTATTGAGTGTACTGAACCTCAAGTGTTCAACTGGGCAGATGTTGTGCTGCGCAGTATAAAAAAGCAATTAACCAAATGTAGGTTGGGTGACCTGAAGAAATTCAGGTACGGATCTTTGTTGGTATCCTTCTTCCTTGAGCGGGTCCCATTACTGAGGCTACAGGTGGAGTCGAAATTACCGGCTCCCAGGGATCCGTGTATGCAGAGATGGTGTCGGCTCATGGCCTGGCACGTAGCAGGACCGATCATCAGATATGATGATACTTTCTTTGACTGGATTCAACCACAAATGTTTATGTTGGGCTGGATTTTCGAGGAGATCCGGATTTGGTATTACCAGAAGATGCTCAGTGGGGGGACCTTGGTAAGAAGTACACACATTTTCTCTTTTTAAATGTTTTTGAATTTTTTATCATATTCAAATGTTTTTGTTTTATATGTTTGTCCAAAGACTAATACAAAATCGTTTGTTGATAACATAGATGTTGGACCTTACAGACCTCCCAGCACTTCTCCCATCCAGCAGCGAGGAGAGGTAGCGGTAGCACCACAGTATGCTAAGGATTATCAAGTGGTGGAACAGAATCTAGAGGGCCTGACTGCAGACATTCCAGGCATGACTCTGGAAGAGGTTCCATGACGTGATCAGCGTCATACTATAGGGGTATCAACATCTATGAGTCGACTACTCCGTAGGGTTGCTAGAGCAGTTGTGTGTTACCGTGAACGTCATCCATGACGTCACTTTGTAGAAGCTATAAGCTTCAATTTTTGACATTTTGGTCTTCGGACAAACTTTTGTAAAAAACTCTTTTGATCGTTATATATACAGACGGATTCTACCGGTTTACTTTATATTGTGTGAATTTCGATGTGTTTGATTTATAAATGATTCAAATGTCTATCCAATACATAATTAGACAATGCATCTGTTAATGTATTTAGACATCTAGGAATATGTTGATATTCAATGTGATCAAAATAACATTCCAAGAGGTGAATTCACAAATACACCCATAATAAAGTAGGACTTCGAATAGAGTAGACATTACTTAACTGTAGTACTACAAGTTGCGAGTCAAGTCGCACAACCAAATGACAAATTTCAAGCGAGATAGCATCAACCAATAATTCAATAACGAAGCTATACTCTGCAATGTTGTTGGTCGCACGGCTGAGGCACACACCTCGTAAAGATACAAGTTTGTTTGTTGGGGCATAGATTTCCCACGCAGCGGAAGCAAGGTTCCGAGTACTACGGCTAGCACCATCAGGGAAGCCAATATAGGGTAGCGAAGACTCCGACATCTAGAAATCAAACATAACGTCACATAAGGGAAGAGACCAGATAACGATCAAAGAAAACTATAGTAACACACTAAAAGTATGATACATTAAAAATACAAGTACTTGTGCACAGATGATTTATGCATAGTACTTCTTCAAGTACAACCCATTCCTGGGTTCACTCAAAGGGATAGCATCATAATCTACCAACTCATACACTCCTTTGTCCAAAACTCGACGAATAATATAAGGACCTCACCACATGGGTTCGAATTTCCCAGCTCCTAACACATCTCGATCCTGTTCATAAAGAAGAACAAGATCACCTTCAGAAAAAATGCGAGGCTTGACATGCTTGTCGTATTGGGCCTTGACATGCTTTTTCTGGGCTTCTATTACTAGGGTGGCATCACGTCGAGTTTCGTCTAATCACATTAGATACAATAGACGTTCTTCTTCAGCAGAAGTGTTGGGTAGGAGTTCAACAGCTAGCTTCAGAGAGGGTATCTCATATTCTATAGGAAGAATGGCTTCCACACCATAGACTAACTGAAAAGGCTTAAACCCAGTAACGGACTTGACGGATGTTCGGTATGCCCACAATGTTGAAAAAAACATTGTGTGCCAACTTGTTTTATGAATTCCTATCATCCATCAAAGCATAGTTATGAGAACTTTGTTGATTGCTTCGACCTGGCCGTTAGCTTGTGGATAATAGGGTTTCGAGTTATCATGATGAAGACCCAAATTTTCCGTAAGTTCAGACATCATAAAATTCCTAAAGTGGCTACCGTGATCAGTGACGATAGCTTGGGGAACACCAAAACGAGCTATGACGTGATTAAAAAGAAACAAGGTTGTGGTCTTTCCAGTGTTGTCAAATGTCGGCATCGCCTCGGCCCATTTCGTAAAGTAATCAACGGCTACAATGATGTAACCATGCCCCCCGGCCGAGTGAGGGTGACATGTCATGAAATCGATGCCCCATTTCGCAAAAGGACCAACTGAGACCACAGGATGAAGAGGAGCATGATGTGACCGAATTTTCTGATTGTAGGTCTGGCAGGCATGGCATTTCTGAACAGCAGTAATGTAGTCATTAAACAAAGAAGGCCAAAAATACCCTGCACGTAAGATCTTCTGGGCAGTAGCATACCCAGACATATGACCACCACATGCTCTGGAATGGCAGTCATTCAAATATTTCTCGGCTTCGTCGAACGTTAGACAACGTCAAAAAACAGAGTCAATTCCCCGATGGTAAAGAGTATCCCCGAGGATAATGTATTGACGAGCCTGATAGCGTATGCGACATCATTCAGTACTAGACAAAGAAGACCGGAAAGTCTGGGTTTGGAGATATATAATGATATCCCCATACCAAAGATCGTCAGTGTTAATAAGGAAAAGAGATTCATCGGGTAATGAATCAACTGCTACATTTTCTGTTGCAGAGTGAGGAAAATCACATATCAACTCAGCAAAAGCTAAGGATTTCTTGGACTTGGCGCGGTCGAATTCCAAGTCAAACTCCTGGAGTATGACAATACATTTGGAGTATTTTCCCCCTAGCAATTGACGTGTCAAAATATGTTGCATAGGGTTGCAATGAGAAATCACCGTAGTTTTCCGTGAGAGGATATAGTGTCGGAAGCGTTGGATGGCTTGAACGGCAGCCAAGGCCAGTTTTTCAACATGTTGATACTTGATTTCAGTTGGTGTGAGACTCTGACTCAAGTATTAAATAACATGTTCGTCGTGTGCATCATCCTCTTGGATGAGAACCATGCCAATAGTGTACTCCGAGGTAGCAAGATAAAGGAAATAATCGCGACTGTAATCGGGAGGAAAGAGAAGCGGAGCTCGCATTAGGGACAACTTCAAAGCTTCAAAAGAATTGTTAGCAATGGTATCCCAAACGAACTCTGAATCTTTCTTTAGTAGCCGCGTAAAACCACGAGTGATCTCGGTGTAATTAGGGATAAAACGACGAAGAAAGTTTGCTTTCCCCTACAAACTTTGCAACTAGCGCAGTGTAGAAGGAGGAGGGAGATTAAGGATCGCCTCAACCTTAATAGGATCCACCCGGATCCCTTGACGCGAAACGATAAAACCGAGAAGATGACCAAATTCTACACAAAAAACGCACTTATGAGGATTTAAATGTATCTAGTAGAACCGATAGCAAACGAAAATGGTGCGGAGGTGGGTAGGGTGATCGACTCGGTGCATAGAATGAGGAGGTAAATCATCCAAATATGGTTGAACGATGTGTTTGATATCATGAAAGGCATAAGACATAGCGCGTTTAAAAGTTGCGCCCACATTCTTAAGTCTGAAAGGGAGTTTCCGATAAGCAAAAGTACCCCAAGGACAAATAAAGGAAGTCTTATGTTGATCCTCGGGAGCAATGTTAATTTGATTATAGCCGGAGAAACCATCCATGAAAGAGAATATTTCACTTCCGATGCAATCATCGACAATATGATCGACAAAGGGGGTAGGAAAGTTGTCTTTCGGACAAGATTTGTTAATATCCCTATAATCAACACATACACGAATACTGTCGCCTTTCTTGTCAATCGGGACAGGATTGGAAACCCATTTTGTAAGAGTCACCAGATAAATAAAGTCGGCTTTGAGAAGTTTCTCAACTTCGAGCTTGATAACAGCCGCTTTACGTGGGTGAACTGGACGAAGGCATTGCCAGACGATTTTAGCGTCGGGGTATGTCTTTATTTCATGTACAACAATTGCAGGGTCGATACCTGGCATCTCTTCGTAGCTCCAGGCAAAGATGTCACAAAATTCTTTGAAAAGAGACGTATATGTGACGATTTCGTCGGAAGAACATGAAGGTCCAATTTGGACATTTTCAACAATCCCAGGTTTGATGGATATGTCAATGGGAATCGTGGGCGAGATATTACTTAAGTTCCCTTCAGGAAACACATCGTGTGTAGTCGCGGGAACCGTCGAGATGACAACAATGGTCGATGGAATAGAAATCCATTGGTAGTTCTCAAGAGTGTGTTGTTCCAGAAAGAGTATGGAACGATGATGCCCATCGTCCCAAGGGGTGTCCTCCATGATGGACATGATCATCTCGTCAGTGGGAAAAATAACACGAAAAGGATCGGGAGACAACTCATCAAGAGAAGGGGTAGAAGGTGTTGTCGATTGAATGGCCTGATAGGTGGATTCAACCGGACTTAATGGCATTGCGTCACCGAAATGAAAATGATCTCCAAGGTTAGGGACTATCCAAGGGTCGGAAGACGCAGGAAGTTTGTGAGGCATAGTGGAAATCATTTTGATAGAAGCAACTGACGGGCGTGGAACATTAGGCGGTGGAATGGGGAAAGTACCCATTAAGGAGGAGTCCTTTAAAAGGCCTACACCGACATTCTCATAACCCGGTGGGGTTTTAGCAATAAACGGTACGTTGCCAGTACGAGTATTGGAATTGAAGAAGGCGAGTTGGTCAACGGTAACAACCTTTCCATGATGAGGGAAACGTACTACATGGAAAAGTGTCGACACAACAGTGTGCATGGAATCGATCCAGCTGCGGCCAAGCAAAATATTATAATCAAGTGGAGCGTCAAAGACTTCCACTTCAACTTGGACCGTTTTACCTTCTAACGTGATGGGAAACGAAGGAAGAACACTGTAAGGCTTAAAACCGGAGCCATTGAAGGCTTTAAGAGTGTTCTGGGATTCATTCAAAGGAGGAGAGACAATGGCTTTCCAACAAGCAAGAGACATAAGACACGTCGAGGCACCCTCGTCGATAACAGTTTGGAAAATGTTCTTGTTAGAGACAACAACTTGGATTTGAAACGTGAGTTGAGGGGGTAACCTTGGAATGTGATCTTCCAAGTCAAAGACTATTAAATTCGTATCTGTCGGGTCAATTCCACCTATATCTTTCAACAGTGCCTTCCGTTGTGTAGGACAAGACTGAAGGACTTCAAGGGCTGACATCGTTGAAGGTGCCTGGGCCAGATCTTCAACAATGTTGTAGTTCTGGGCCACACGAGCATGAGGATTGAAAGCCAATTTTTGAATGACACCCTTAGGGGGGGGTCGCAGAACTGTGTCGAGGCTCGGTCGTTCGAGATGAAGAGGACCATTGGTAGGTGGAGTCGCTGGAGAGAGTTGTACCAAAGCAGGAGGTAAATCGTCAACCTTCTCCTTAGATGGAGAATAATCTTTGGCTCGAGTCGTGAGTGCAACGTTGTTCTGCTTAGAATCACCAGTACACATCAAAACATATGATGTCATAGAAGAGGATGGTTGGTCATGAATGACCAACTGAGCCTGTTGTTGAGACGGGAAGGGTTGGGACAAGACAGCCGAAGTAGATGGTTTCGGGGCTCCCTGAAGGAACTTAGTGACCTCGGCACGTCGTGGAAAATCCTTCGTGTAGTGATCATCACCACAAATAAGGCAAGGGTATCGGGGTTTTCTCTTATCCCGGTCCTCAACAGGAGTAGTTTTAGGTTGCTCTGCTTGAGTATTATTTTTTCCCTCCTTATTCTTGCCTCTCCCCTTTTTAGATTTGTTTTTACCGGCTGGGGTAGATTGGACAGCATTTACCTCAGAATTTTTGTCGGTGGGAGTGGCAGGAGATGGAGCATTTTGAACATTAGAAGAAGAAGATTTAGGGTTTGTGCTTGAAACAAAATGTGATTGAGTTTGAGCAATACCAATCACACCATCAGCTGCATGCGAGGCAGCTGGAGTAGTTGAAGTGCTGGAAGCATTAGGACGAGGTAAATCAAGTAGTAAATCATAAAGAGTTCCCGTTTGTGAATAAACAAGATCAAGATATTGAGCACGACTTATAGCCTACTCTTCTATGACAACGCCACCCATGGAAATGTCCTTACCAATTTCGTTGACAAAAGATTTTGTAAACCATTCTGCCAGTAACTGATCGGGGAGCTCAAGTTTAATGAGACGGCGTCTCCTTCGCCACTCATGGATATGATCCGATATATGAGTGCCTTTAGTCTGTTTGAAGGAAGTCAAAATCTCAATCCCGGTATCATAACGGATCGGTAACTAGTAATGTGTAAGGAAATCCATAGAGAGAGTGTTAAAATCAGAGAAGAAACCTCGTGGCAATTCAATATACCACTTTGCAGCAGAACCAGTAAGGGTTCATTGAAAAAGACGTAAACGAATAGAGTCATCCATCAATGAGTTAGATGAACACCATAGGTGAAAAGTCATAATGTGATTGTTCGGGTCCTCTCCCACTTTTCCATCGAATTTAGGAATGTCCGATGGAATCTTGGTTGGAATAACAGGCCATTGGGGAGAGTGACGAATAGGATCATTTAAAATCCTAGACAAATCTGGCAAATCCAAAGTAGCGAGAAAAGGTAACTGTCGATTCACCTACGGGAACTGGTGGCTTTGGGGTGGAAACCCTATCGGCAAACCAGTAGGACTGTAATCATTCTGTGCATAATGGGAAGACCCAGGCAGATTCGGTGGTGGTTGGAGAGGATAGTAGCTCTAAGGATTGTAACCTTGAGCGGGGACATGAGTTTGAGCATTCGTACCCCAAATAGGATTGGGTATGCCTAGATATGGCTGGCCTATAGTAGGGACAGGAAACTGCTACCCCCCAGTCATTTGAGGAGGATTTTGTATCATCTGATTCCAATACTGGGCCAAAGAGGGATGTATATTTTGTCCAAAAGGTGGGGTTGGTCCCCCTATCGTAGGTGGAGTTCCAACCAGAAGTTGTGTCCCAATCGAAGGTTGTGTAGTAATTGGAATGTGTCCGGTAAGAGGAAGTTGAATCGTACCACCTTGTCCACCAACGGGAATCTGCAAGTTTGGTGTAATGGATGGGATAGTGCCACTAGGATTAGGATTTCTAGAAGAAAATTGAGTGAGTGTCAGAAGAAAACCGGGAATAGGGTGCCCAAGAAAAGAAGGACCACCTGGAGAACCGGATGGGGTTTGCGGAGGTGTTGGAATAGAAGCATTCAATGCATGGTATCCGGGTGGTAGTGTTGGAGTGACATTGGGCGTTCGCTGCATGTTTATAGGAGCAAGACCAACTACAGTGAATCCGGTTGGAACACTCGTAGTAGCTGCAAGATGGGCCATTTCAGCAGGGATAGTAAAGTTATAAGCAGTAGTCAACGATACTGTCTCTAGGTTAGAGATTTGAGAAATCACAGGTGGATTAATCTCAGAAATCATAGGGGAAACTGGACCAAAAATGTCTCGTCGGAAAACACCTATAGACCAAAAAGGATATTGGTGTTCTATGCTGGGAAAAGGCCCAACAGGTGATCCAGAAGATGTAACAACTAATTCTCTGGAAGAATTCAGTCGCATAAATGGTCGCTCAGAACCAGGGTGAAGTCTAAAATCTTCTCGAGTATTGGTAATTCGAAAAGGTTCTAGAGAGTCAGTTTGTTCCACTTGTGGTGTGGTGACGAATATGCCTTCACTTTTCCGAGGAGAACCCTCAGGTGTACCTGTAGGCAAGGGTTGAGAACCGTCCAGATGCTCTGGAGATAAACCCTTCATTCTACGTGAACGACGTGGGGGAGCTATTGTAAACGAGTGACAAACTTCACGAAGAAAATCCTATGGTCAACTTCGAGAAACAAACAACACACGTTAGTAAACAAAATCTAGGAAGCAATCACCATGCAAACAAGACCTTCTAATTTCGAAGCCACTAGTTGGTGATGAAATCCAACGTCGCAACAACGAGACAAGAAGGGGTGGGGCTAGGGTGGAAAAGTTACGCTGACGACCTGCTTAACGAACTTACACCCTGGTGCAAGCTCCCACACATAATCATGGGTATACCCTCCAAGGATCCCGAGTGAGTTTGGTCAACGTCAATTCCAGGTACCATGAAGAATTTCCCCTCCACAGTCACCTTGGGTAAGAACCTAGAAAGATAGGCCACTAAGGTCACCACCAACAACAATAAAGCCTGGGGAACAGTCGACAGTCCAATCCACACGCAAGGGCAGGGTATCTAGCCCGCAATCAACTCAAAAGGCTTCCACTCATCATTGTGGGTATACCTTCAAGTGATCCCCGTAATATGTGCAATCTCTACACTGATATCAATAAAGCAGGGTGAGTAACTCTGCCAATATCAATGCGACCTAGTGTTTGACCCTTGTGTGAGAAGGGCTTCCCAGGACAAGATGTTGCAAATGGAATTTAACACTCCCTAACACAAGATGCTATTGTGTGTTTTGTGCTTTTGGAGAGTGTATCTCTCTTCCTACTCCAAAGCGCTAGCCTAGCTAAATGTTGGTGTAATAGAGCCCTAGAAAAGAGTTACTAGATAAATTTTATTATTACGCAGTGTTATTAAGAGTTGTTGTTTACTCAAAGGTAACGGAAATGAAATTTATGTTGTATGACTCTGACCCAACAATGCAAGGATGAGAATGAAAAATATCACTTTTCGTTCAATGAATCCTATGTATGGGAGAGAGAGAAAGTTTTCTATATCAACCTTGAACTACAATGCAAAATTTCCTTTGAAATACAAATGCAAATAATCACTTATCAAATGACAACTCTCTATTGTGTATTTTTCAAATACTTCAACAATCTCAATAATTTGATTTTCAATGTTTTCTAAAACGAAAAGAAGTTTTTGAAAGAAAAACTTTTTGTTCACTTTTCAAAAAAGGACCCACACTATGACAGTGAAAGTACAGAAAATCAAAAACCAAAGAATCAAACAATGATAAACACAATCAACTCTTTCAATGAAAAAAAAAATAAAGAGCAAACCAATGTAGTCTTTTCAAATGCAAAAAAAATGATCTTTCAAACCAATAAGAAAATGAGAAAAACCAAGTACTCAACTTTCAACCAATCACTGGTTCTTAACTAATCAAACACACTCAGAGTCTGAAGTCAGAGAGAATGGTTTCGCCAAGAAAAGTCAAGAAACGAAAGTCAATACACAAATGACAAGAAAATCCTTGAAACCCTAAGACTGTTCATGCATGCAAACAAAGACAAGAAAGATATCAATCAGTGGTCCAAGAAACTTCATAAGAGGCAATCAAACTGATTTGGGTAGTTGGAAATACCAAAACTCAAATCCAAATTTTTGACAAAATGAGTTCGCAGGCAGGCAGTATTACATAGTGCGAGAATCACTGATTCTCGCAGGTGACCCTTGAGCAGGGTGCGAGAACCTCGCACTGAAACCTAAAGGCAGAGTGTGAACTCTACCTATTCTCGCAGGTTGCAATGAAGTACAATGTGAGAATGCCTAAACATAAGCAAAAATTTGAAAAATGAAGCAAAATTAAAAAAGGCTTATGGACCCAGAAGGTCTATCAGGATATCCTGAAAACTCAGAGATTGATAGGATAGGAGAAAAGTGAAACCAGAGAAAATGGCCACAGAAAAATATCAAAAGCCACAAAGAAAATGGGATTGTTCCCCAGTGGAGTCGCCAATTTTGTTATTGGATAAATTCATAGGTGCAGACACTAACCGAACTCCCTAGATCCACCTGGATCTAGAACAAAGCAAGATAGAACATGACTCTTTCCCTAGATTTTGACCATTGAATTAAATAGGAGGCAAGAACAAATGGCATACCTTATTATCTCTTCCTATGGTCTTTGTTGCTCCTGCTTCACTCCAGCGCTCTCGTGCAGTCAAGACCAAGACAACACAAACCAACCAAAGTGAAGAAAGCACAATATATTCAACAGTTAATCTATGTATATGATCAAGGAATTATACAATAAAGTGGAAATATCTTTATGGGAAAGGGACATATTACTGTATCATATTGATGGAAAGTAAAGATTACAACCTGAGCCTTGATGTCACAAACTTCCTTTCAATGGCCCTTGGCTCCGACACACACACTTTCTCACTTGCATGAAGTAGATCAACCCCTTTGGATAAACTTGCTGGAGTCTCCAAACTATTGTAGCTTCAGTCCTTCACACAATTCTTTCACTAATTCTCCAATGAATCTTGCTTAACCTTGCTTAACCTTTTCCATGAGAATTCCCTCAATATATAGGAGAGAATGAATTAGTTACTTGGATAAGAATGATCCCAAAATATCAGGGAATCCAGTACTAGGATAACCATTCGAATACCATCTCATCCTTCTAGAAGATTCCCTTCTAGAAGCATCGAGAATTCATCTTTTTCCTTTCTTTAGAAAGAGTTCTCACCCTAGTATTTCATCACAGTGTGAACTTCTCTCACCCTGGCTTAAGGCAGCCTGCGAGAATCATGCATTCTCGTAGGCAAATATACTAGTAGCCTGCGAACAGTCTTCAAAAATGAGTTTTCTGGAAGAGATGAAAATAACTTTTTCTCAGGAGAAAGTTCTTACAAAGAGCCTGAGTACACCATCATCACTACATCATCATCATGACCAAAATCATGGGTAACAACAGTGACACACAAATACTTGAAAAACCTCTTTACTGTTATCCAATGCTCCTTCCCTGGTTTTGATATATACATGCTCAAAACTCCCACTACATGTTTGTTGGGCCTAGGATGATTTTGAGGAAAAGTCCATTTTTAGAAATTAAATATTAATTGGGAAAAATACATTTGGAAGGAAAAGCAAGACATGCGAGGAAAAACCGCATGAAAAGGAGGAAAGCATGCAAGGCACACATGCAGGAAAGCCTAACCAGACTAGGGTTAGGGTTTGTTGGCACAGGGGCAGACTCAGGGTTCAACGCTCAAGAGCACACCAACAAAACCATAACTACCGACTCTTTCGGCAACACCTGTGAAGCAGATGAAGTCTCACCCGAGGTAGAGGAAGGGGTGGTTGCAGGACTCAGATGTCTGCAACCTTAGATGGGACATTGATCTATGATTATATATTTTACAGGGAACTTAACATAGATTATTCATCAATATTTAACCCTTATGGTACTTCACGGATAGCACAGAGCATCGCATTGAATACTTAGACTAAATATGATTCAATACTTAGCCACAGAAATATAGATTAGATTCAACAGATCAAGCACTAAGCATATTATATATCATATCTAACATTCATTCATATATCATAAGCACAAAGCATAACTAGATCTATTTAATCACAGCAAGCACTTAGCCAAGAAAGAGATAAACACATTAGGTCGAAGCACAGAGCACAATACACAAATTTACCGTGGTTCACCCCCACCCTGGGGCTACGCCCACAAAGTCTTCTTCTTTATATTATCTCGGTCGAGCAGTTACAACATAGAGCTTCAGTGACCCTTACTTCGCATAGGACAGAATATCTACACAGCTCGCTAGATCCTTCTTCCTTGCACTTCAACACAAAACTACAACAACTTGCACTTAGATTTTCAATCTCCTTACAATCATGAACAGAGAACTTGCAATATACATCCAATCATACAGATCTAGCTACTAGCACTAACCCTTTAGCTATACATCACATAGATGTACTACCACTACTCCCCCCTACTTACATTACCTAAGTATCTATTTATAGATTACAAAATGGGCCTAAACGTGGGTAAACCCATGGGCCGACATCCCTTTCCCTTTACATCAACCCAAAACCCTAAAAGGGACCCAAAAATAGGTCTTTCTTCCCTAATTTTTGCTTCGTGTTGCGCTCCATCTTTGGCAAGCTGTCGTAGTCCCAAAAATGGTCAAATATGACCAAGTATTCTTCAAAACTTGGTCAAGGGCCAACATGCCCCCAACACTCACCTGTGACTCATCCCAAGTCACTCAGGTCTAATCAATTCCGCCTCGAATGCCTCAAGCATGGCTCGAGCTTCTTTGACCTGCTACAGTGCGACAGCCTCTTGCTCAGTAAATTCTTGGATCAGTGTGTCATTGAGCGGTCCTTCCAGGCATTGTTCTGCAGTGATGATAACCTATTCGAGTTCATCTCCCTGGCTTTCAAGTTCAACAAACATTTGGCATGCCTTTTCTTGGATTGGTTGAAGTCGTTGGGAGACTTCCATCACTTTACTTTGCAGTGTATGTACCTGTTGTTGGGTTGTGCATTGTTCTGCGAACCTCTTCATTCTTTCGACTGGGGTCAAGTTCTTTATCTGCGCCTGTAGAGTGTCTGCATGTTGCTTTGCTTCTTGGAGTTGTGCCTCCAATTTCTGCAATTCTGGATTCTCTGCGAGGGTTTCATAAGTCTGGGCGCTTCTAGCGCTCAACTGCTTGCATTCCAAGGCAAAGGTTTTTAATCAGCCAACTGTGCTTTGAGCAGTGGGCTCTCTTAGATATTTTATTTCTTAGGGGGTCTCGGGCACGGTACAGAGCTCCATATCTGTCATGCACTATTGGAGTTGTTGGATTACTTCTTCCAATTGGGTCACCTTCTGTGGGAGACCGTCTTCCATCTTCACTTCTATGACCATCATAGAGTGCAGTTCCTTGTGAACCCTTTCCTGTACTTCAAGTTGCTCTGCTAGAAACTGTGAATTTTCCTCATCCCACTTCGCTTAAAGGGAAATATTTTCCTATTCTGCCTCATTCTGTTGTTCTAGAAGTGCTTCCTATGCTTGCATCAAAGCCTGCGTGGCTTGTGCTATGTCTTCTTGAGCTCTTCGAAGCCGAGCTTTGACTTGATAAGTGATCTGGTGTACTTGAGTGGGATCATCACTTGTTACTGATGTTCTGCTTATCAAGGGCATTGTAGAAACTGCTTGTCTAGAATGGAGTGCCTGCTACACTTCTTTGAAATCGCCCTTGATTTGGTTGAATAACTCATCCTACTTTGCTTATTTCTTTTTTGCGAGCTCTAGTGAAACATCATTCAGCGCAACAATTAAGAAGTCAAAGTCATCCGGGGTAAGGGTAGTTTTAAGCGTTGTCCGGGTGGCCTTATATTTCTTCCGGGAGGAGGGTTTTGGTGATGTTATATTTCTTATAATGGAGGGATCCTCCTCCTCTCTAGGTGGAGTAACCTTGCCTCTGTTTTTCTTAACTTTTGTACCGCCTAGCTCGTCACCATCACCTCCCTGCATAGGTGAGATCGATGTAGTCTTCGTGGATGTGCTAGGGACATCTTCAACTTCGTCATCCTTCTTAGTCCTACTTGGCCCAGGTTTATCCGGCATATCTTCAGGGATTTCCTCGTCAAACATGTCTGCAGGTTCCACTGCAATAAGGAGGTCCACCAACCATTCCTTGGTAATCTCCTCCAAGTCATCTTCTCTCAGCTTGTAGTAGGATTGGAGTTGTTGTTTATGCTCATCACTGCACGTTGTAATATAGGTGAAGTGGTGGTCTGCACTAAATTTCATCAAAGGCCTAAACCTATGAAGTACGTTTGGGGTGATTCACGGTGCAGACTAAATTGCATTCTTCAATTGGTTGAAGTAGGTGTGGAAGACAGCATTGGACTGCCACTACTTGTTCATGTCGCTGGAGTACCACAGCGTACAGAACTTCACGGCTACTAGTTCAAAAGGTTTGATCTTCAGAAAAGTGGCTCCCTCTGGCGATTCCCAAGCGATGAAAGTGATGAGTATGAGCAACCAACTAAAGTGGAACTCATACCCTTGGTCTTGCACTCCTCTGCAATCCATCTCTAACTAGTTTACAAGATATTGTGCCCAATTCATCTGTAGTTGTTAAATTTATATGCAGCTGCGAGAGCCATTCTACTGGAGGATGGCCAAGACCCTAGATAAGTCTGGGGACCCCAGTGCACTCCTGGGGTTCTTGGTCTGGGACCAAGCAGTTAAATCCCCTAGATATATCTAGGTCCCCTAGACTGGGTCTAGGGTACCCATGCCCGGGGCATGGGTTTCTTGGTCTGGGACCAAGCAGTTAAAGCCCCTAAATATATCTAGGGCCCCTGGACTGGGTCCAGGGTACCCATGCCTGGGGCATGGGTTTCTTGGTCTGGGACCAAGCAGTTAAAAGCCCCTAGATATGTCTAGGGCCCCTGGACATGGTCCAGGGTACCCATGCCGGGGGCATGGGTTGATCCTTGGTCTCTGACCTTGGTGGATAAGACCCTAGGAAAAGTCATGGGGCTACTTGATTCTCAATCAAGTACTTGATGGTACATGACCTTCCTTGAAGAAGGACATAACCATAAGAGGGATAAGTCCCAGATGCAGTGATGATAAAGTAATAGGTTCACCATGTGATATGAAGGAATGAGTAATGCCACCTTGCAAACCCTCCTTTACCCTTGGTTGATTGGTTTGGGGTTTTGTTGGTTTATTAGGGGTAATGTTTTAAAGTTAAATACTAAATATTATTGTCACATGTTTAAATTCCAAATTTAAACATGTGACTTTTTAGTTAACTTAAACTAGCCCTAACCCTACCCTAAGTACTATTTAAGAAACCCCTCCTACACCTATTGATCTATCATTCTTTCTTCTTGTGATAGCGTGGAGTCTCTCTAAGTCTGCGGCCTCAGTTCTTTTTGATTTGATGTTGATGGTGGTTTGTCCTCTTAACCTGCTGTTGATATCTGTTGGTGTCGTGTCCTCCTCTTGATCTGCTTTTAATGTTGCCGCGTCCTCTTAACCTGTTACCTGTTGACTGTCGCGTCCTCATTGCTGGGAATGAGCCTTGGTTACTACTTTGTTTTAGCAGCTGTGTGTGAGGGTTCAAACTGACGCTGTGTTAATTGTTGTTTGGGAATGGTTAGGAGCATCCACTTCTGAGTTGGAAGAAGGTACAGGTGTGGCCCTCTTCAGATCTGCTGTAAGTGCATCATCCCTTGTTTCGTTGGCTAGGTTTCAGCCTATGAACAGTGTGTTGGTACCCCTATCCTAAGTCTGTTGTGCGGCCCTCTAGCTAGGGTAGTTTTTGTGGGGTTATTTTTTGTCAAAGCCTCTAAACTTCTCTTTTCACATCACTGTTGAAACAACGGTTTACACACAGTCCATTTTTTTCATATCTGAAGGTTTTCTTGGGAAAGGGATTTTGCTGTGAGGGTTTGGGCTCCTTTTCTTTTGTGTTTTTATCCCTATGGCCTTTGGGCTTGGTGGCAAGAAAGTTCCTTCAATCAATTGGCATAGAGATCCTCACTTGATCCATGAACTGAACCTTTGTCTGAGCATATATACAAGATCTATACATATTGTGTTTGTTGTGCTATCTTCAGAGGTAGGTTGTTGTACCAGGTATGCTTCCTACTTGTTTCCTTTTGTTTTAGATCTGATCTGATTACATAATTGATTAATATAGAAAGCAATATATAGATCTAAAGATATGTTAATTATGAAATGATTAGGCAGAGTTTTAGATCTGAGTTTTTGTTTAAATCATATAGATCTATTGTTGTATTCAGAGTTGTTCATTACTGTCTTAGATCTGAGTCATATTCTTATGTGATCTGAGTTTCTCTATTATGTTGCTACTATCTTTTATAGATCTATTTTCTATATGTTCTTATCTCTGATTAAACTACAGATCTAAGTTGTTAAAATTTAAAATAGACCATTGTTTTTCCATTTTACCCTAAAACTAACAGTAGTCCCTCAGCACACTTCCCTACGAGGTCAACTACGAAGCCAATCACCTGTGTTGGTCTATTCTTATGAACTAACTTTCCCGCGATCAGCTGACATGAAAAGTGCATTGCACCACTCTGGATAGAGGCTACCTTGTAGGCTCACGTACCCTTCTCTACATTGCCATAAGTTTCCTTTATCTATTGTGCTAGTGCTCGGTCTGAGGTCTTGCCTAGGTAAAATTCCTATGGGTCAAGGCCTTGCATGCTAAGTCCTGTGATCCGGTTGATCAGAGTTAGATCCACAGTGATGCAGTGGTCCAACCATAAGTATCTGCCATGGTAGAAAGACAGCAACAACTTGACGCATGCATTGACTTCCTATTTTTTGCCAAAGTGAGGGATCTTCATTACGTTGAGCAGTGTGGACTGCATGAATTTCTGGGTCTAGGACTATTGGACAATCTTATGATTTCTTCCTTTATTCTTGGTTAAGTATTTATGCAGAGCTAACATGCTATAGTTTTTGTGATCTCCAAGGTTAAAATCATTAAATTTCAGTGTTGCGAGCTTCTCCTGGTCAGGACGTACTACACGCACCCCTTTAGGAAGATACACGATGATCAAGGTGTACTCAAATTCCTTGGGTACACTGTCATGATTAATCTTTCCACATAAAGGTGGTATGTAAATGGACAGAATGCACGGGATGAGCTTGGCATTTGCAATATCATCTTTGTGCTTTGTTCTTGTCTCGGTTGTGGTTTTGGAAGGTCCTTCTTCGCGAGCAGTGGAGGGAGAATCTTGGACTCCTCCTGTCGATGATGTTTACACACCTGCAAACATCCTTCTCTCTGACATGACTCTCGGAGCCATTAGTTCACTCAAAAATTATTCAACTACTTTCTCAACAGCATTGAGTTCGTCTGACATACAAGCTTGGGTCCACTAGCTCAGGTGTGAAAATGAATTCAAAGACTACGATGAATAGTATGGGAACCAGGTAATGATCACAGGGTGAATTAATCTCAAGTTTCGAGCTCAAATTCTCACTTAGAAAAAATTACTCTCGGTGCGTGGCGCGACGGACTAAGTAGGGAAACTTAGCAACGGTATGCTTGCAACGGATATGGGGCCTTGATTAACTTTGTTCTATCCATTATGGTGTTGTCCAATGGTCTAGTGGGAACCCATAATTATTTTTGACCCGTTCGGGGTGGAAGTTGAACAGGTATATCGGTCCAACGGCTATATTGTTGCGCCATGGCGAAGTGTCAGATGTCCCTGTTCTGATATCTCGGCGAAGCTCAATTCTTGTGATTTTTCCTTCTGTGAATTTTCCTCTGGAGTCTTTTGTAACTTTTCAATTTTGGCCCTTTTCTTACTTAGCTTCCTAGCCTTTTTCCCAGTGAGCTTAGTCTCGGTCATCCTTTTTCCATTCTGAGTCTTATCTTCTCTCGACATAGTCACTTCGCGTTGCTTAGGTTCTTTCTTCAGATCCAAGGGTAATACTTCTTCATCATATGGATTAGGTATTTTGGTCTTCTGTGGTTCCTCTAACACTCTTATAGCTTCGACATCCAGCTAAGATCTGTTTTCTTGTTCCTCCATCAAGTAGGCGATCCTTCTAGTCATAAATTCCATGAGTTCTTGCTTCTTCTGGTCTAGGGCTTCCTTTTCTTCTTTCCTCTGGATATGGTATTTTTCAATCCAAATCTTTCCTAACAAAGCTGGAAATGGAGCACGGTCCTCAATAAATCTAATGACTTCGAACTCTTCCTTTGTCGAAGTTCCATGGGTACTCATAGTTATCTGGGTAATTCTGCCACATAGGATTACCATTTTGCCTTTAAATAATCCGATGGTTCCTAGTGGAAGGGACCAGAGCAGGCCTTCCTAAGGTTTCTCAAGTGCGTTATGTCATAATGTTCATCGGTGTTCCCTTATATAGAGCACAGTCAATGTTGAAGTCTCATATTCTTACTTCGATTTTCTCCTTTTCTTCAAAGATCTCTGACAAACTGACATCCTTATGATCATCTAAGGTTTCTTTTATTTTCAGTAACATGATCTCTGATTCTTTCTTGGGTTATTTCATAATTTTAGTCTCTTGATCTCCTTCAGAGTTAACTTGTTCCATATTCAATTTTTCAAGTCTAGCAATCATTCTAGGGAAATATAATACTTCATGGTCTATAGCTTTACAACAAAGGTAGCTAGGGTTTCTCCCAGGGCATTCCTTAGCAAGATGTCCTGGTCTTCTGCAATTGTAACAAAGAGTTAATCCTCTCTTTCTCATCCATGATCCCCAACTCTTCTTGTACTGTGCGCTAGGATCATGATGGCTAGCCTGCAAAAATTTCTTTCTAGGATCCTACATCCATTGGTTAGTCCAAAAAATCTTTCTATGCATAGGTATAACATATCTTTCACTATTCCTATCAGACCTATTCATATCAAATTTTCTTTTATCTAACAATGCTATAGTTTTCAGGCTAGGACAACATCTATCAAGCGTACCTAAATTCATGCTTCAGAAACAAAACATTTCAACTTATCTTACCTATATAGAGCACAAAGCTTTCAGATATAAAACTTGAACTATTCTTACCTTTACTAGAGGCTAGAGCTTACAAATCTTACCTCTTTTCTATGGAAAATTCTACTTTTACCTTTCTTAGAGCATAAAGTGGTCATATCTCATTTCTTTTCTTCGGTATCAACCTCTTTCTTGCATATCTGACCTCTTTCCTTCCGATATGACCTTTCATTCTCAGCACAAAGCTTCATAGGTTAAGTAGAATACTACGCACTAGGGAAACAGATCTACGCACAGAGATTATTTCGCACAAAGCTTTTTCTTCTTTAGTTCCCAGCAATCATAGTTCTAGGTCCCAGCAATGAAACCATTTATTGGCACAGGGGCAGACCCAGGGTTCAATGCTCAAGAGTGCACCAACAAAACCATAACTACCGACCCTTTCAAAAACACTTGCGAAGAAGATGAAGTCTCACCCGAGGTAGAGGCAGGGGTGGTTGCAGGACTCAGATGTCTACAACCTTAGCTGGGAAACTGATCTGTGATTATATCTTTTACAGGGAACTTAGCATAGATCATTCATCAATATTTAACCCTTATGGTACTTCGCAGATAACACAGAGCATCGCAGTGAATACTTAGACTAAATATGATTCAGTACTTAGCCACAGAAATATAGATTAGATTCAACAGATCAAGCACTGGGCATCTTATATATCATATCTAACATTCATTCATATATCATAAGCACAAAGCATAACTAGATCTATTTCATCACAGCAAGCACTTAGCAAAGAAGGAGATAAACACATTAGGTCGAAGCACAAAGCACAATACACAAAGTCATCGTGCTTCACCCCCACCCTGGGGCTACATCCACAAAGTATTCTTCTTTATATTATCTCAGTCAAGTGGTTACAGCACAGAGCTTCAGTGACCCTTACTTTGCACAGGACATAAGATCTGCACAGCTTGCTAGATCCTTCTTCCTTGCACTTCAACACAAAACTACAACAACTTTCACTTATCTTTTCAATCTCCTTACAATCATGCACAGAGAACTTTCAATATACATCCAATCATACAGATCTAGCTACTAGCACAAAGCCTTTAGCTATACATCACATAGATGTACTACCACTACTCCCCCCTACTTACATTGCCTAAGTATCTATTTATAGATTACAAAATGGGCCTAAACGTGGGTAAACCCATGGGCCAACATCCCTTTCCTTTTACATCAACCCAAAACCCTAAAAGGGACCCAAAAATAGGTCTTTCTTCCCTAATTTTCGCTTCGCGTTGCGCTCCATCTTTAGCAAGTTGTCGCAGTCCCAAAAACTCTCAAATATAACCAAGTATTCTTCAAAACTTGGTCAAGGGACAACATGGTTTTTGTAAGATATTGTAACAGTTGATAAGATGAGAATTAGTATAAATAAGTACCTAGGAGGTCTAGGTGAAGGTGTCTGGACTTTGTTCTATTCGGTTAGAAGATCTATTGTAAGATCTGATACCATTTTTGTAAGTTGTTGAGTTGTAGGAGAGTTGAGTAGCTAGATCTTGAGGGTTAGATCATAGGCTGAGGATCCTGGTCTAATATATCCTGCCTCATAGAGGTTGTGGAACCATGTTCATGATTGTATGATCGGAATTGCAGTGCGCGCAGTGCCAAAAATCCCAGAAATCATGCCTAAAAAGCCAGATCTTTGCGGGCATAGCCCAGGAGGGGGTGAACCACGGTAAAACTTGTGTCATGTGTGTTTTTTATTGCGTATTTATATTTTGTTAGTAGTTATACTATGAATGGATGAATGGATAATTCTTTGAGATATGTTATATGTTATATCTTTTAGAATGCATGCATAGAATTAACAGATGAATGAATATTAATAATATTAGAAAGAACAACTAGATCAAGGCCTAAGAAGATGAAATGCAATCACATATCCCCACTCTTTCCTAGAATGCAAGCACTTGATAGTTTAAGTCACCCATAGAACTATCTCAGGTGGGACTGTGCAATACATTTTGCGTGTTGCATTGCCTTCTGGTTTACTAGGAGGGACGATAGTTTTAGAAGGTTTTATTGGAAACTTGTTCAAATATGAACCTGGGTCAACCAAGAAGTAGATAGAAAGAGTAATAACCAACAAATGGTTCCATTTATGGATGGAAATGCATGGTATTGAGTAAGTGGGATCCATGAAAGAGTCGCGTAGAAAATGAAATTATAGAAGGGAATGTTCAGATTGTGGAATCCAAAAAAGGCGGAGATTGAAATATGGTTGAAAACAAAAATGCTAGAATTTGCACAAAAAGATAACAGAAACCCTAAGATAACACCGTGCAAATACCTAGAAAAGTATGTGTTTAGCAACCTGCATGAGGTAGTTTTCTGTGATTTCCCACATGTGTTGCAGGAGTGGCAATTGAGGCTGAAAGAAAACCACCCTACAAATAGAATCAGACAAATCGAGTGGAATCCTATGGATATCACGCAGTTACAACAAGTTAACAACAAATTCACGCGCGTAGTATATTTATGGCTAGATAGTATTGTTGCAGAGTTTATCACATAATTTGCAGTAGATACCACGAAGTCTTACACTGCAGCAGATTAGGAGTTTCTAAAAGTACCTAGAGGTAGGTATATCAGATCATTGTATACTTCAATCAATATTTTATTGTATAGCAATGGTGTCATGACTATGGAATCATACAGCTAAGCTTCCCTACATGCATGGGGGAAGGATGGAAGCACTAACAAGAAGTGGAGAAATGGAGGAAGAGAGGGATAAGGGAGAGAAGGAGGAGGCCACAGACCCAATCATGGTGGAGGAAGATCAGATCAAGCAGATCATGGAAACAACTAGAAAGACGCACAGTGGAGTACCCTACCAATATAAGATGAATAATAAGAAGAGAGCCATAGTTGATAGAGAGGGACTGGAAAGTGATGAAGATGAGGTAGAGGATCTTTAGGCTATGGAGCAGATTGAGGAAATACTACACACAACATACGAAAGGAAGACAAGAGGTCCAAGAGCAAGAACATAAGGAAGAACTCCTATCCATGTCAGTGTCAGTGTGGAACCCATAACCCCATGTGTGACTAACACACTAGAAAGAACACCACCATTTAGACAACCAAATTTTAGTGGAATAAAGACAGCATGAAGTACATCCAAACAAGGAGAAACAATTGGAGGAGCTGGTTCAGGAAGTAGTATTCAAATATCTACACCACATGGAGGTAGTAATTCATCACAGTTTAAGATGGTAGGACATGATCCCACCATTAGATTACCATAATTTTGGGGAGAGGCATCTAAGGAACTTGGAAAGAATTTATTCATATGCAAAAAGATATGGGAAGCAAAGAAGATCACAGATGAGGACAAACAAATTTTGTAGTTAGCTACCATGCTAAGAGACTGTGCATTGGATTGGTACATGAGCCTAGATGTAAACAATCCACTAGGGACAACAAGGACGATTGCGGATGTGAAGAAGCTACTGATAAATGAATTTTAGAAGCCCAGTTTAGAAGATCAGTATATGAATGAGATGATTGAAATCATACAGAAACCCGGTGACTCTGTTTGGGATATTGATCATAGGTTCAAACGGTTGAAGGGTAACTTGAAGTATGTCATGAATGGCATGCAACACAGATATCTCTTTGTGAATTCATTGTTACCACATTTGAAATACCCTTTGATGTAGCAGAAATTTCTAAATCAGGCATAGGCTCTGCAGGAAGTATTACAACTGGAAGAGAACCAGTATCAGAAGACAGACCTAGCAATAGAAGATCTAAAAGAGGATCTAAATAACCTCACATTTTAGTTGAACCAGAATAAGGGAAAAGAGAAAAGAGAAGTTGTTTGGTGTACCACATGTGGGACATAAGGACACCACAAGAATGAGTGCCCAACTTTTGCACAGTGCATGGAAACTGGGCTACCAAACCCTTTTCCAATGGGATGATCTTGGTTTGAGATATGTAATACGCATGGGCATGATCCATATCATTGTCCAATGATCCAAAAGTACCAGACAATACCCAAGACTTCATACTACATTTTTTGCAAATTAGTGGGTCATGATGACACAGATTGTAGGAAAATGGACTTGATGAGAGAAATAACTTTGGATACGTATAGGGTACAGGAAGAAATGAGGATAGGGAAATATGCACCACAATTTAGCCAGGTATCACATCCATATAATAACGCACAACAACAATATAAAATTGTGCATCCTCAGTGTAACAATGTGCAACCACAATATAATCATGTGTAGTATAATCAGGTGCCTCAGTACAACACATCGCGAGGAGACCGAGGTGTATACAGAGGTGGAGGACAAGGTAGAGGAGGATTTGGAAGAGGAAAATTTCTAGTAGTATGTCATAACTGCCAAAATTCAGGACATTATGCAAGAGAATGTCCACTTCCACCTGTGACATGCATGTACTGTAGCGCAACAGACCATGACACAGAACATTGTCCGACATTATTGGGGAATATCCAGGAAAAGAGGAATCAAAAAAATCAAAATGTTCAGTGGATCTCTCCAAAATCCAAAGATGATGGAAGAAATACCAACATAGTCACGCGCGGAGGAGCTAAGACAGGACCTAACACAATACGACAGGACCCAACACAACACCAATGGGTGAAGAATAATACTGAACCACATAAGAAGTTTGATGCACGGAATGAAAATGAGACATTCAAGGAGGCCAAATAGGAGTTCGTCAAACACGTTGTTGTTTCTACATTAGATGCACAACATACTTAGAACATACCAATGTATGAGATGCCTTTATCAATCGATCATACCAGCAAAGCACCACCTTTAGTGTAAGTAAGTACCATAAAGACTTTTGTGAAATCCTGTGTGAAGTTACTGAATGACCCATCATCTGTTAAAGTTTTGAAAAATATGTTAGAAATATGTAACACAGAGTTAGAGCAGAAAACAGGCAATCACCTTCATACAAGTAGGAGAAAAAGCATAGAATTCAGACTGAGTGCCAACATTGGAGATTTCAATATGGGGGATATTACACTAGAATTAGGCTCTAAGGTAAATGTGTTAACCAAGAGGACATGACAATGTATGGGAGAGCCCACATTAGGCTACTCACCTGTACAATTGAAAATAGCAAACCAACACATATTTCTGCCCATTGGAAGGCTTAAAGGTGTGACAATAAATTTGGATGGAGTGTGCACTAAGGAAGACTTTGAAGTAATAGAAATAGTGGATGGCACAACACCTTATCCATCATTTCTTGTCTTGGATTGGGAATTTGATAAGAAGACCATTATCAACTTGAAGACAAGGAAGATGACATTCAAATTAGGAGAATACAAAGTCATTGCACCATTAGATCCATAAGAGGGAGAAAGGTTTGTAGACTCCACTTGCTTATATCTAGAAGAGAATCAGATAATGTGCTTCTGACTCATATACAAGTTTGGAGACTTGGCAACATATATTACATGAACTCTCCACAAGAAGGTGCGCAAGAATAGACCACACAGTAAGATGGGTGGGTACAGAGATAAGAGAAACTCCCAGTTTTCATGGGGTGAACGACTTAGAGGAATTCCTAAAAAGATATGAGGATGAAGTGTTATATAATCATAGGCTCTTATCCCTAGAAATTTCACTCAAGTAAACACATACAAAATGGTGGGGTGCGCACAGAGAAACAGTTAAGGACGGGTACCAATGCAAGCGACTACTGCACATCAGATTCCATGCAGAACAGGGCAGCAATAAAATGCATGGATATGATGGACAGGGGACACCAACAGAACATTTGGAGAAATGAAAGACACAAATGAGGATGGCACCACCATAGGAATGGACTCATCACTTCATCCACACATTGGAAGGAATTCCAGAAAACTGCTATGTAGACTAGGAACTATGCAAAGGTATTGCAGAATGGACAACATTAAAACATAATTTTATAATAACCTTCTCATTTGAACACGAGAACCCCAACATGGATTCAAAAATCAAACAAATAAGAGGGGTGATATTTATTGATGAACCATAGGTTGAAATCATGTCAGAGTATCAACAACAAAACAAACAAGCAGTGAAAGAACTATTTTCATTCTATCATGTGTAGGAAGAAGCACTAGATGAAGATGACCCGCACAACATTCATATTACAGAAGTTGAAGGTGAAAGAGAGGTGGAAGGTCCATCCCTGGAGTCAAAAATATTTGTTGCACCAATCAAGGTGAATAAAGTCAACATTGGGGCAACTGAGAATCCAAAAATGGCCAGCATTGGATATTACCGAGATGAACAAACAATATAAAGGATAACAAAGTTATTGCATGAATACAGTGACTTGTTCCCAATGACCTTTACAAAAATTAAAGGTATAGCAGACGAGCTATGAGAGATGAAGATACCTCTCAAACCTGAGGCTAGATATGTTAGACAGAGACCCTATAGAATAAATCCAATATATAAGAAGAAAGTGAAAGAAGAAATTGACCAAATTTTGGAAGTTGGTATTATAGAACCAGTGGAGGAATCTGAATGGATAATCCCTATGGTAGTGCAAGATAAGAAACAAGGGGGGATAAGGAGTTTTGTAGATTTGAGAAAGATGAATGATTATTTCCTACATGACCCTTTTCCTACCCATTTCACAGATGAGGTCCTAGAGAATTTGGGAGGCCATGAAGCATACTCATTTACATATGGATTCTCAGGTTACCATCAGATCAAGATAGCTCCAGAAGATAGGTATAAAACTACTTTTTCTACAAAATGGGGATCATACCAATACACAGTAATGTCTTTTGGGTTGAAGAATGCACCAGCCATATTTTCAAGAGTAGTATATCTGGATGACTGGACTATATATATTCTGTTAAAAGACCATGTAGAAGTGTTAAGGCTAATGTTGGAAAGATGCAGGCAGTGTCAGATATCATTGAATATAAAAAAATGTATTTTTGGGACACCTTTTGGAATATTTTTGGGACATATATTATGTAAAAAAGGGTTATTGGTGGATCCTGCTAAGATTGCAATCATTTTTAATTTACCACTGCCAAAATTAGTGCGTTGGTTGAGAGAAACATTGTGACATACAGGATATTATAGGAAATTTATCAAGGGGTATGCACAGATCACTATGCCGATGGAAAAACTGCTCAAGAAGGATACCAGATTTCAGTGGAATGAGGGATTTCAATAAGGATTGCAAACGTTAAAGGATAATATGGTCACATCACCTATCCTAGTATTCCCAGACTAGGAAAATAAATTTCATGTGCATGTAGATGCATCAACTATAACACTTGGAGAAATTCTAGCATATCCATGAGCAGGGGAATTAGACCATCCTATATGATCCTTTGCAAGCAGAAAATTGTCAGAATCAGAGAAGAATTACAACACCACAGAAAGAGAAGGTTTATCCATGATATATGCACTTCAGAAGTTCAAGAAATATTTGTTGGGAAAACATTTTAATATGTTCACAGATCATTCTGCCCTAGAATAATTAGTCAACAAGCCAGTGTTGGGGGGGAGGATCTGTAGATGGTTGTTGTTATTTCAAGAATTTAATTTTGAAGTGATAGTCAAACCAGGGAAGCTGAATGCAGGACCGGATCACCTATCAAGGGCCATCAATGGAGAGGAACCTACCAACTTGGAAGACAAATTTCCTGATGCACGGTTGCTTTCAGTACAAATAGATGATGAATATTTTGATGAAATTATTGAATACTTAAGCACAGGGATTGCGCCACAAGAATTTAGCACTGCGCAGAAGAAAAATATGGCATTCAGAGCTTCATACTATTAACTGATTGCAGAACACTTATATAAAATGGGCACAGATAGTATTTTGAGAAGGTGTGTACTAGAACATGAAAGGCCTAGAATTTTGGCAGAAGCTCATGAGGGAATAGTTGGAGGAAACTATGCAGGAAAATTTACCATGCAGAAGGTATTTCATGCAAGACTATGGTGGCCAATATTCCACATATATGCTAAGGAATATTTCCAAAAATTTGATGTCTTTCAGAGGTTTGGTAAACCTAACAAAAGGGATGAGATGCCTCTAAGACCATAAGTAAATTTGCAGGTATTTGATAAATGGGCAATAGACTTTGTTGGGCCAATACATCCACCAACAAAAATGTTAGGAGAGAGATATATCATTACTGCGATAGAATATTTAACAAGATGGGAAGAAGTAGAACCAATGAAAGACTATAGTGTAGAGACAACAAAACACTTCATGTTTGAGCAAGTGATCACCATATTTGGATGTCCAAGAATTTTGATGAGTGACCAACGTACTCACTTCATCAACAACACTATTAGGGCTATGACTAAGGAGGCTTAATTCTATCACCCAAAGAGTACACCTTACCATCCTCAGGAAAATGGAACAATAGAAGCCTTCAATAAAATCTTGGAGAATTCCCTAACAAAGCTCTGCAATGTCAATAGGGATGATTGGGACTTAAAAATACCAGCAGTACTATGGGCATACATGACTACATTTAAGAAGCTAACGGGATAAACACCATTCACATTGGTGTATGGGAAGGAAACAGTAGTACCATTAGAATTTCGGGTACCCAGTTTGTGTGTAGCAACAATTACCAACATGACAGAAAGAGGCACATTAAAGGAAAGGCTAAATCAACTAATGGATATGGAAGAGGATATGATTATGGTAGGATTTCATCAAGAGGTACAGAAATCAAGAGACAAATCTTGGAATGATAGACATATCAAAAGGAAGAATTTCAAGGAAGGAGACCTAGTCCTACTCTATGACAGTAATTTTTTACAATATCCTGGTAAGTTTAGAATGCATTGGATAGGGCCCTATGAAGTAAAGACTTTCATAGATGGGGGATCTATACAGCTAAAGGATCTGGAAGGAACATAACTAGAGGGAATGATCAACGAGATTCAATTGAAACTGTACAGGGACAGTCGACCTCCTCGTAATTAAAAGTTACAACGCAATAATAAAGATATGTACATAGTGTAATATAGTAAAAGCTAGGATAGAAAAATGACAAAAATAAATAAAGAGAAAATAAGGAAAAATAAAAACAAAACCAGAAAATAAAGAAAATACAAAAATTACTAGTAAACATGGTGCGCAGAAAAAGTGGACTTAGCACAACAAACGGAAAAAGGTCTTCATGCAACAGATCGGTAACAGGAAGAAAAATACTGCACACTAAAGAAAAATCACAGTAGAAATGCACGATGCACTTAAAAATTTGCATCACACCCGAAAAAGGACAAATGATCAGAAAAGAGAAAAATGGCGGTTATGGAAAAGGGCACCTACTGGCGACATTTATGAAAATTAAATGGAACGTACTCGTAAAGCCTTATTTCATTAACTGCAGCCATGGAAGCTTCTCCGAGAAGTTTCATGACATTGATGACACCTTCTATATAAAAGGGAAACATAGACAGATTATAACTTATTGTGAAATTGTGAACCTGCAATGATAGAGAGAACGTGGAGCTAAAGAAAATAGATGAGTGCACAATGCGAACCAGTCAAAGCCCATTCGGAAAAAAGCAAGAAATACCCACGATGGCACCACCAAATATTGGTGCGTTGAGCCAAACCACAAGGAAAACCCACAACAACATTAGGGAACCACATGAAACTATAGAGGTCGAGAAATAAATGGCTCACAGAGAGGGAGTAGTCAATGTGGACACAATTCCCTCCCCACACGTTGAACCAGCAAGCCCTACACTAGTGGTAGAAGAAGCACAAGCTCCAACAACGAATTCGATGGAGATCGATAGTGCGCAGGGTTGTCAAACAAACGATGCAAGAAACCTACAACAACCTGTGAGGGATGAAGAATCCCAAAGAACAGATGTTGAATCCAACACACACACGGAAGGTGCAGCACCAAAACTACAACCTTAAGAAGGGTTTGCGTAGCAGCAGGAAGGGTTGGTTGAATATCTAACCGGGCAGCCCGACTCAGGCATAGAGCATAGACAAGCGGAGGTTGGGACCTCTAGTGCATTAGTCAGAAGAAAAGGAAAAACACCCATGGCACAGTCCCCTTGAGAGAAGCCCGACGTAGCCATCGTATTACCGCACATTCCAAAGGGAGTGTAGGCCACGCCAACACTTTTGGGTTGCGTGTAAAATTTTAAGTATTCAGACCACAAGGTGGTCGACGCTATAAAATTCCTAGAATTTGCACAGTAGGTATACATGGACAACATTGGCATAGGACCTTTCGGCGATCCTATAATTCAACCAAAGGCATGGGCAGCTAGCTTGGCCAACACATGCATCCTCAAATTGGTAGAAATTCCCTATTTTTGTAGGGGGAGGAAGTAAACAATTGCGTCAAGAAGTAAATGGAAGTCCTCCATGGAGGATTTTTATGGCTGGAGGAACCTGTATCAATCGATGTTGAGTTGATTTCCTCAATCAGAGGTCTGTCATCCATGGGAGAGAGTCATGCACAGTACATGGATGACAAAACAAAGGAGAAAGTGCTTGTCGATGAGATGAAGAAAACCTATGACACAGAGAGGAGCTCATGTGGTATAATTATAAAAATAATCAGTTATTGTTGGCAGCAAGATGAATTGGAAAGAAGGATGATCATGGGGAAAGAAAGCGTGCAGAAATGGAAGTAACAGCTAGAGGGAAACATAGCACACACGCATGGAAGAAAACGTGCACAAGGAAAGTGACAACTAGAAGGAAGAACAACACACGTGCATGGGAAGAAGACCTAACATCGGTAGGGTTAAGGTTTTTGTAATACATTGTAAACGGTTGAAGAACCTGATAGATAAAAATATAGATACGCAGGTACAATAGAGCGTACTAGTTTTTGTTGTGTAAGGTTGGTTCTTGATTAGTTTGTCTTTGTATTGTTCATACTAGATATATATGAGTCGAAGCGATATGTAATATTGTTATGAACTATTATGTAAGTTGTTGAGATAGAACAAAGGAGAAAAGGAAGGTCTAAGGATTAGATCGCATGTTGTGGAGCCTAGTGCGATCTAGTTCGCCTCACATAGATCTTACTCATCTGAGGGGAATTGTAAGTGTTTGGCGCTGGAGCTGAAGAACTACCATAATAAAAGAGCCAAGAGCCAAATCTTTGTGGACATAGCCTAGGGGGGTGAACCATGGTAATACCTGTGTAATATGATGAATGGATGTATCTATTTACTTTCTCTTAGCAGTTAATGGTTGTGCTTAATGAATGAGTTATTATATTGTTATGAAATACGTGACGTGTTAAGGGAATAAATGTGAAGGGAGTGCAGAATCATGAATAATAGAAAGATACAGTTACAGTTGATAGTAGATGGCCATGAATACTAAACCCCTATCTCATACTCAATCCTAGGCTGTAAACACTTGAGTCTTACAACCACCCATTTAAATCTATCTCGAGTGAGACTGCGCAACACATTCTGTGTGTTGTGTTGCCTTCTGTTTCACCAGGAGGGCCGATAGTATTAGAGGATTTGTTGGAAACCCAAAAGACATGAACCCTGGGTCAATAACTCAGATGGTCAAGAATAAGTAAGAAATAACCAACAAATGGTTATGTTGTCGTGTTGGTAGTAACAAGAGAGGACTGAGTAGGTGAGATAGACTGAGCGAGAAGAGAACAAAGAAAAAAAGAGAGAAATGAGCCACTAGAAGGGAATCTTGAGACCGTGGAACCCCACTAAAGTAGAAATCGAAGTTTGGTTGAGAACCAAAGAGCTAGAGTTTGCATAGAAAGACAATAGAAACCCTAGAATCACACATTGAAAATATATGGACAAATACGTGTTTATTGATTTACACGAAGTCTTTTTCTGTGATTTTATGCATCTACTACATGAGTGGATACTAAGGTTGAGGATAACCATGCGACGAATGTGATTCGACAACTAGATTGGACTCTAGTATAGATTGAGTAGTTACAGCAGGTGAACAACAAATTCACCCGCGAAGTAGACTTTTGGCTTGACAGTATTGTTGCAGGGTTCATAAAAGAGTTTGCAGTTGACACAATGAAGTCATATAGTGCAGTAGAGGAAGAATTTCTACGCGGACCTTGAGGAAGGTACATTCGATCACTGTATACTTATATTAAGATATTTTTATATAACAAAGGTGTAATGACAATGGAATCAGACAGCTAAACTTCTCTACGTGCATGGGGGAAGGGGGGAAGCGCTAACAAAGAGGGGATAAATGGAAGGAGGTAGAGATAAAGGAAAGAAGGAGGAGGAACCCTTGGACCCGGTCATGATGGATGATGACCGGATCAAGTGGATCTTGGTGTCATCAGGAAAGACACATAGAGGAGTACCCTACCAATATAAGGTGAATACCAAGAAGAGAGTCATAGCCATGAGGGAAGGCTTGGCGAGTGATGAGGAAGAGGTAGAGGATCTTCAGACTATGGAGCAGATTAAAGAAATCATGTGCACAACATATGAGAGGAAAATGAGAGGTCCGAGAATGGGAGAAGAAGGAAGCCATCCTATCCATATTAATGTCAGTGTGGAACCCATAAACCCATGTGTGACTAATACACCAAAGAGAACACCACCATTTAGACAACCAAAGTTCGAAGGAAGTTCGACAGCAGGAATCACATCTACACAAGGAGAAACAACTGGAGGATTCAGTTCAGGCGGCACTAGCCAAGTATCTACACCAAGCGAAGGAGGTAGTAGTTCAGTATTCAGAATGGCAGGACACGATCCCACTATCTGATTACCAGAATTTCGGGGAGCAGCAGCAGAAGACCCTAAGAAGCATTTGTTCATTTGTGCAAATATATGGGAAGAAAAATAGATCATTGATGAATATACCAAACTCGCGTAACTAGAAATTACACTAAGAGACCGTGCACTAGACTGGAACATGAGTCTAGAGACAAACAGTGCCCCAGGAATGACAAGGACACTAGCTGACATTAAGAAGTTATTGATTCATGAGTTCTAGAAGCCAAGCTCAGAGGATCAGTACATGAACGAGATGATTGAAATCATACATAAAGTAAGAGAATATGTATGGGATATTGATCAGAGATTCAAGCGATTGAAGGGAAAGATCAAATACCTTATGATTGATATGCAGCATCAACACCTATTTGTCAACTCACTATTACCACATTTAAAATATCCTTTACGAAAATAGAAGTTTCAGATGCAAGCAGAGGCTCTACAGGCAGCCTTGCAACTAGAAGAGAATCAGTACTAGCAGACGGACCTAGCTATCGAAGAACTGAAGGAGGATTTTAATAATATAATGTTTCATTTGAACCAGACTAAGAACAAAGACAAACAAGAAGTCATTTGGTGTACCACATGCAAGACAGAAGGACACCACAAGAACGAGTGCCCAACATTCGCGCAGTATATGGAAGCAAGTATGCCAAACCCATTACCAATGGGAGGGATATGGTGTGAAATTTGCGAGAAATCAAGTCATGACCCTTACCATTGCATGATGATGCAGAAATACCAGACCGTCCCAAAGAGTTCATACTACACCTTTTGCAAATCAGTGGGCCACGACGATAAAGATTGTAGAACTATGGAGCTAATGCGAGAAAGAACATTAGGTGCATATAGGGTATAGGCCAAAATGATGATTGGGTAGGCAGCGCCACAGTTCAATCAAGCCCCAACTCCATACAACACTGAGCAACAACAATACAACACTGTACAACAACCATACGATAACGCGCAACTGCAGCACAACCCAGCATATGTTCCAGCAACCAGGACATTACGCATGAGAATGTCCACTTCCACTAGAAAATTGTATGTATTATCACGCATCGGACCACGATACAGAGGAATGCCCAACACTACTAGTAAAGATTCAAGAAAAGAGGAACCAGAACAATCAGAATGTCCAGTGGATTGCATCCGAAGCAAGGGATGACGGACGAAACATAAACATACTCACTAGTGGAGGAACGAAAATACGAAATGATGCAGTTCCCTAGGAACTGGCGTAGAACCAATGGGTAAAGAAGAACATTGAACCAAGGAAGTTGTTTGACATGCAAAAGGAGAAGGATACCTTTAAAGAAGCCAAACAAGAATTTCAGAATAAGGACACTGGGTCAAGTTCAACTGCACAACAAAGTAAGGAAGCCCCAGAATATGAGATGCTTCCATCACTGGATCATACCAACGAAATGCAGCCCATGGGGAAAGTAAGTACAATCAAAGGATTTTTGCAATCATGCGTGAAAGTATTAAGTGATCCTTCATCGGTGAAAATACTACAAAACATACTAGAGAAATGTAGCAGTGAGACAGACGAAAATCCAGAACCAAAAACTATTAACCACCTAGAGACAAGAAGAAGAAGAAGTAGGGAATTCAGACTGAATTCTAACATTGGGAATTTCAACATGGGAGACATTATATTAGATCTAGGATCTGAAGTGAATGTATTACCAAAGAAGACATGGAAATGCATGGGAGAGCCAACACTGGGATACTCAAATGTCCAATTGAAACTAGCAAACCAGCACAGAGTCCTACCAATAGGTAGACTGAAAGGAGTGACAGTCGATCTTGATGTAGTGCGCACGAAAGCAGACTTTGAAGTCATTGAAATAGTAGACAGCACAACACCTTACCCGACATTGCTTGGTCTGGATTAGGCATTTGAAAACCACGCCATAATCAATTTGAAAACTAGGAAAATGACATTTGAATTCGGAGAATACAGTGTCATAGTTCCATTAGATCCATCATAAGGGGAGAGGTTCGTAGAACCCACTTGTCTGGACTTAGAGGAAATCGACCAGTTGTACAGAACAACTACGCACAATGAGGATTATGTAAACCCAACCGCACAAGGAGTACTTAGTTGGTGGGGCATTACTTCATGTGCAGCAGACTCAGACATTGGGTTGGAAAACTGGCAGCAGAGGCTACACGAAGTATACATGATAAGATGTGCAAGGATAGACCACGTAGTAAGGTGGGTAGCCACAGAAATCAGAGAAACCCCTAGTTTCCATGGACTAAATGATTGGGAAACATTTCTAACACAATATGAAGACGAAGTCTTAGAGAATCAGAGACTGCTAGCACTGGACTTAGCACTAAATGCCACACCTGCAAGATGGTGGGGCGCACACAAGGAGACAATCGCAGACTAGTACCAATGTAAGTGGTTACTATGCATAAGGTTCGACGTAGAACATAAAAACAACAAACAACAGAAATATGAAGGACATGGGACACCAGCAGAACACTTGAAGGTGTGTAAAACACTGTGGACAATGAAACCACTAAAGGAATGGCCTCATCACTTCATACATACTCTCGAAGGCATACCAGCGAATTGGTCCACAGACCAAGAATTGTCCAAAGGAACTACGACATGGAGGACATAACAACATAACTTCACGATCACTTTCTCATTTGAACATGAGAACCCCAACATAGACACATCCCTCAAATGGATCAGAGGAGTGATATACATCAAAGAACCGAAAATAGAATTTATCACGGAAGAGAAACATCGGAATAATAAGATGGTAAAGGAACTGTCGTCATGTTACCATGTACATGAAGAAGCACCAGATGAAGATGATCCACGCAATATTCAGATTGAAGAAGCAGAAGGAGAAAGAGATGTGGAAGGACCACCCATAGAATCAGAAGTCATTTCCATGCCAATCAAGGTAAATAAAGTTAACATCGGGACAACGGAGCATCCCAAAATGGCCAGCATTGGGGACTACTGGGATGAGCAAATAGTATAAATTATCACAGAGTTGCTAGGTGAATACAGTGACCTCTTTCCAACAACATTTACAGAGATGAAGGGCATAGTCGGAGAACTAGGAGAGATGAAGATATTACTCAGACCTGATACGAGGCCTATCAGACAGTGACCCTATAGACTAAACCCCATATATAAACATAAATTCAAAGAGAATATCGACAGGATGCTCGAAGCCGACATCATTGAACCAGTTGAGGAGTTAGAATGGATAATTCCAATGGTAGTGCAGGACAAGAAATAGGGAAGAGGAATCAGGATATGCGTCGACTTGAGGAAGTTGAACAATGCATGCCTACATGACTTGTTCCCTACATTGTTCACAAACGAAGTGCTAGAGAATGTGGGAGGACATGAAGCGTACTCATTCACTGATGGATTCTCAGGATACCATCAGATTAAGATAGCACAGGAAAATAGACATAAGACCACGTTCACGACAGAATGGGGATCTTATCAATACACAGTCATTCTATTTGGACTAAAGAACGCACCAACAATATTTTCCAGAGTGGTCATTGCCACATTTAAGGAATTCATCCATTATTTTCTTGAAGTATACCTGGATGATTGGATAGTATATAGCCTATTGAAAAACCATGTGGAAGTTTTACGACTGATGTTAGAAAGATGTAGACAGTGCCAGATATCACTGAACATCAAGAAATGCATATTTGGAACACTGTTTGGGATACTATTGGGCCATATAGTATGGAAACAAGGTTTATTGGTTGATCCGACAAAGATCGCAGTCATTTCTAACTTGTCAGCACCAATAAAAATCCGTCGTCTAAGAGCGACATTAGGACACACGGGATACTACAGGAAATTCATCAAAGTCTATGCACAAATTACAACACCCATGGAAAAGTTGTTACGAAAGGATACAAAGTTTCAGTGGAGTGACGAGTGTCAAAACGGTCTGGACATATTGAAGGAAAATATGGTACCGCATTGATATTAGTATTTCTAGAATGGGAAAAGGCATTCCATGTGCAAGTAGATGCATCAGCGATAGCACTTGGAGCTATCTTAGCGCAGCCAGGAGCGGGAGACTTGGATCACCTGATTGAGTTTGCAAGCCGAAATTTATCCAACTTAGAACAGAATTATAACACGACAAAAAGAGAAGGCCTAAACATGGTCTATGCACTACATAAGTTGAGGCATTACTTATTAAGAAAACACTTTAAGATGTTCACAGACCACTTAGCCCTGAAATACCTAGTCAACAAGCCATTGTTGGGGGGGAGAATATGTCGATGGTTACTTTTATTTCAAGAGTTCAACTTTGAAGTAATAGTTAAACCAGGAAAATTGAATGCAGGACCTGACCAACTGTCAAGGGTCACAAATGGGGAAGAACCTACGAACGTAGAAGAAAACTTTCAGGATGCAAATTTATTCTTGGTATAGATTGTTGATGAATACTTTACAGATATCATTTAGTAATTGACTACAGGTACTGTGTCATAAGAATATACCACCGCACAGGAGAAGAATCTAGTAGTCCGCGTGGCCGACTGTCAACTGATTGCAGGACACTTATATAAAATGGGCGCAGATAGCATATTGCGAAGATACGTATTAGAGCATGAAAGACCAAGAATTTTAGCATAATCCCACAAGGAAATCATAGGAGGGATTTACGCAGGGAAACCTACCGCGCAGAAGGTACTCCGCGCAGGACTATGGTGGCCAACGATTCACAGAGACTCAAAGGAATACTATCAAAGATGCAATGACTGTCAAAGGGTAGGCAAACCCAATAGAAGAGACGAGATGCCACTACGAACACAAGTAACATTACAGGAATTTGACAAATGGGAAATAGACTTTATGGGCCTATTTAACCCACCAGCCAAAAGGACAGGGGAAAGATATATTATTGCAGCAACAGGATATCTCACAAGATGGGCGGAAGCCACACCAGTAAAATATTGCAGTAGAGAGACATCAACACACTTTTTGTTTGAACAAGTAATCACGAGATTTGGGTGCCCAAGAATCTTGATGAGTGACCAAGGCACGCACTTCATAAACAACACCATCTGCGTGATGACTAAAGAGTTCAAAGTCCATCACCAGAAAATCACACCGTATCACCCATAGGCGAATGGCACAGTGGAAGCCTTCAACAAAATCCTGGATAACGCACTGACAAAGATTTGTAACATCAACAGAGACGAGTGGGACCTAAAAATACTAGTAGTATTATGGGCATACAGGAATACATGCAAGAAGCTGACAGGGCACACACCATTCAAACTAGTTTATGGCCAAGAAGCAGTAGTGCCATTAGAATTTTTAGTACCCATATTGTGCATAGAAACTATCACACAAATGACAGAATGAGGCACAGTACATGAGAGACTGAATCAGCTATTGACCATGGAGGAAGACCGAATCTTGGCAGGATTCCACCAACAAGTGCAGAAAGCAAGAGACAAAGATTGGCACGATCGACACATCAAGAAGAAAACATTCAAGGAAGGAGATCTAGTATTGATGTATGACAGCAAATCCCTTCAGCACCCAAGAAAGATTAGAATGCATTGGTTAGGACCATAAAAAGTAAAATCTGTCACATACAAAGGAGATGTACAACTTAGAGATTTAGCATTCGTAGAACTCAGAGGAATGATCAATGGGAGCCGACTAAAGTTGTATAACGACAATCGACCACCCACCGCACAGTAAGGGGGGCAACACGAATCCGACAATGGCAAGGGAAACAATTATATGCAAGGGAAAAAACAAGCGGGAAAAGGAAAATTGACAAAAAGTAGTACGATAGGACAACACTAGGTGGAATTAAAAAATGGTAAGGACCAATGGGACATCACATTAATTGCGCCAACTGAAGACGACAACGCAAGCATAATGGAAAGTACGAAACCGGCATAGATACATTGAACCCACAATTATGGTACATTAAACACATAATGGAGGAAATGTCCTCAAAAATATTCATGACAAGCCCATACAACACGTGAGCACGGAAACAGCTAGTCTATTCGTAAAAGGAGAATAGAGAGAGAGTACTAGCAGCCAGCATGCACAGAGCGAGACTACAGATCTCACAGAAGTTCTTTGAACTTAGCAAATGTTCGACAATCACCACTATGCCACCACCGAAGCTAGCAGAAGCGAGCTAAACTACCAGACCGACTAGGGTTTAAACTAGGTCACGAGGACCATTGGAATAAAATGAACAGTAGCAACTGGAGATCGTTGATATCGATGAAATCCCATCCCTAGAGACGATACCAGTGAATTATACATTGATTGTGGAAGAAACTAAGAAGCCACAAGCAAAGGCTATGAAATTGGATATGCTAGTAGCGGTGCAGGAGCCTCATAACGAGGAAGTGGAAACCCAAAAGGAAGTGCAACCAAAAAGCACCGAAGCAGCCCTAGAAGTTAATGAAACAACACAAAACCCAGAAGAAGCAGTCGAGCCAGATGGATCTCAAATGACCATATCATGACAACCAGCGGGGGAGACTACTGAAGATGGCTCGGCTTGGCTAGAATGGTTGATAGGGGAGAAATCGGAAGTTGTTGGACCTTCGAACTAGCCACCACAGCAGGAAGAAAAGTACAGATACCGAGCTCACCCGGCAAGAAACCTGCAACAAAAATTGTTCTACCACGCATGCCATATGGAGTACAGGTAGGACCGGAACTACTGGGCCACGTTGGGAAGATAAAATATTCATACCATGACGTATTAGATGAAACCAAGTTCCTGGAACTTGCATGCAAGGTATTTATAGATACCATAGGCACAACGCAGCTGGGAGAAACAATTAACTAGCCATACCAGTGGGCAACTGGTCTGGACAAAACATGAATCTTAGGTCTGCTGACCCTACCACAGTTTTGCAGAGGCCAATACACAACAACCTGCATCAAGCATCTATTAGAAGTCACACATGGAGGGGACATATGGCTGGACAAACCTGTCCCCATAACTGTTGAGCTTATCGCGCAAATTACAGGGTTACCAACCCAGGGTATGGATCCTGCATTGATTCTGGATGAAAAATCAAAGGAGAAAGCACTGGCAGAGAAAATGAAGAATAAGTATGGTGCCGCCAGGGGAATGAGACGCATCATGATCAAATTAATCAACAACATAGCCACACAATTGGGTACAAAAATCTTAACCTGCAAATTTCTAAGAAAATGCCACAAAGAGGAAGTATCAGCTGGAGTCATTGCAGTTGCAACTCAGTGCGTAGAAGGCACCTCAATGAGCTAGGAGCCATATCTATTGAATTTGTTCCAAGAGGACTACAAGGATGTGTAGGACCTAGGCATAGAGTTCCATTACTCATGGTTGATTACCCTAATAGCCTTCATGGGATGGCAAGAACTAGGGTATGTAATTTTTTGTACCGGACCACAGCCAGCGAGAGTGAGGTACCTATTGATGAGATCTGGGCCACATGCCAGACATAAGAGGGAGAACGGGATCATATTTGAAGCATACCTATGTGACATACAGGAAGCTATCAACAGATCATGGAGAATAACACCAGAGGCTATCGCGCGATATGTGGACATCGCCAATTTTCAGGCCACATGACAAACAATGTGGATACAACTAAGGTAGGACCCAGATAAATAGTGGCTACATATGTGCTACTACATCACAGAGGGTGACATCAACATGGTCATCAGTGAATGGCCCGATGAATGGAGGGTCCCAGGCATTACCCGGGAAGTACCAGAAAGAACAACATAAGGAGAGGCAGAGAAGGCGGAAACGCAGCCTCCGGAAATCCAAGTGCCAAAGAAACCAACAATGGGACAAGGAAAGCTGACTCATGAAGATGTAGGATCAAAGAAGACAAGAACCCAGAAGGGGCATAAATAAAATACACGGCTGACCAACGGACATCAGAAACAGGACGAGGGATTGTAGGAGACCGACCCAAATCCCAACACGTAGGAATCTGGAGGAACGAAGAGACCGGTAGCATAGACAGGAGGTGTGCATAATAAATCAAAGGCACAATGAACATCACCATACTATATGATCACAAAGGATGATGGGGAAATGATCGCCAGAATGGTTTAGGATTGTCTAGTAGAGGACTTCGACCATGCAGCACACCACAGGGACAAACTGCAGAAAAAGATCGCAGAAATGGGAGAGTTCCTCAAGAAATTTGGGGAAGCACAGATAACAATATGCAACAGGGGCATAGAGCCATCAACACCGCAGACAGAAGGAAGAGTGCAAGAGGAATATCGACAAATAGACAAGGGGATACTGCAGCCAAACATAACATTCCATATCAACCCAGCATGCTGCGCATGGATGAAATTGTGGGGCAGACACCCTTGAAAGACTTGAACCAAATCCAACTTGTGTTGACAAGGATACCATCAAGGGCATTACACAGGTTGCAGGTGAGCGTCAACCACGAGGTATAGTCTCGCGCATCTAGACACTTGATCGAATTGAAGCAGACAACAAAGGAACAAGACGAATTTAAATTAGGCTACGAGAAGGCCAAATCTGAGACCGAGGAGGAAAGGGAGGGCCTAAAAGGAATAGAGCAAAAAGTGGCAGTAAATTATGAGAATATTCCACAGTCCATGCAGAACGAGGAAGTTGCAACCACGGAAAATATTGATCGGATTGCATAAGAAATTGATCAATATCAGAAGGAGATCAAGAATCTCTAACAACAACTCACACCAACCACTCCACCAGCAGTCAAGGATAAAAGGAAACAGGAAGCAACAATGCAACTGCAAGAGATAGAGCAGTAGGTTATCACAACAACTAACTTGTTCAATAAAGAAGCACAACTTTGGACAAGGTTGGAGGAGGATCCACAAGTCCAACGGTGGGACCAGGAAGAGGAAAGGATTAATGCAACGATCCAAGAGATTAAGCAGAAGTAGAAGACCATACCAATCCCAGAACGATTCAAAGGGAGACAGGAGATGAAGAATATGAAGGCAGAACTCATCACTGCGCAAACGCAAAAACAGGAGCGCCAGTCTCAAATAGATCCATTGCAGTAACGAGTAGCAGAAGTACTCGCATAGGTGGAGGGAGACAAAACTCAGATAGCAGAGATTCAGGTAGAATGTGCAGGATTGTTGAGCGATGAAGTAGTATCCTAGGTAGTGGACACCATCAAGGAAAAAACTGCGCAGTCACTGACAAAAGCAATAGATCTTAAGGAAAAATTCCATACGATCACCAAGGAGATCAAGGAAGCTCAAAAGGATTAGGTGGCTCGAGACAAGCCACATGTTAGTGTTGGGGGCCTGTTGGCAGTAGGTCGAAGTTTAAATAAGGATGATCGTGTGGAAAGAAAGCGTGTAGAAACAGAAGTAATATCTGGAGGGAAACATAGCACGCGCGCATGCAAGAAAGAGTGCAGAAGGAAAGCGACAACTAGAAGGAAGAACAACACACACGCATGGGAGGAAGACCTAATGTTGGTAGGGTTAGGTTTTTTGTAATACATTGTAAACGACTGAAAATCTTGATAGATGAAAATATAGATATGCAGGTACAATAGAACGTACCATTTTTTGTTGTGTAAGGTTGGTTCTTGATTAGTTTTTCTTTGTATTATTCATACCAGATATGTACGAGTCAAAGTGATATGTAATATTGTTATGAACCATTTTGTAAGCTATTGAGCTAGAAAAGAGGAGGAAAGGAAGGTATGAGGATTAGATCGCAAGCTGTGGAGCCTAGTGCGATCTAGTTCACCTCACATAGATCTTACTCATCTGAGGGGAATTGTAAGCACGCGGTGCTGGAGCTAAAGAACTACCATAATAAAATATCCAAGAGCCAAGTATTTGTGGACATAGCCCAAGGGGGGTGAACCACGGTAATACCTGTGTAATATGATGAATGCATGTATGTATTTAATTTCTCTTAGTAGTTAATGGTTGTGCTTAATGAATGAGTTATTATATTGTTATGAAATACGTGGCATGTTAAGGGAATAACTATGAAGGCAGTGCAGAATCATGAATAATAGAAAGATACAATTACGATTGATAGTAGATGGCCCTGAATACTAAACCCCTATCTCGTACTCAATCCTAGGATGTAAACACATGAGTCTTACAGCCACCCATTTAAAGATATCTCGGGTGAGACTGTACAATGCATTATGTGTGTTGTGTTGCCTTCTGGTTCACCAGGAGGGCCGATAATTTTAGAGGCTTTGTTGGAAACCCGAAAGACATGAACCTTGGGTCAATAACTCAGATGTTTAAGAATAAGTAATAAATAACCAACAGTGATGCAGCCATAAGAATGGCCACAAAGATTATGGCCTGCAAGATGCTCAGAATGTTCTGCAAGAAATAAGTCCCCGCAAGGTTTGTCGCAGTTGCATCATAGTGCACCAACGGTGCCATACTCAGTTTGGCCCCTTAGCTATTGAACTTGTTCCTGACTGCAAATATGTGCAGGACTTGGGGACAAATTTTCATTACTCTTGGTCATTAATTATGATAGTATTAGTCGGGTGGAGGGATCCACCATACTCTTATTTTTGTGATAGTATAGGTCACTGTCATGCAGTGCGGTATACCTCAATGGGGAGCACTTTGGACCCCAAGAGGATAATTTGTAACACAGATACCTTTGCGTGGTACTTCAACAACATCCAAGAAAGCATCGCAAACACTTGGAGGATTAATCTAGAGGTTGTTGCGCAGTACCAAGGTATTGAAAATTTCAGAGCCACGTTCCACACCATGTGGATCTAGGCGCGCAGGTATCTAGCCAAGGAATGGATGCAACTCTGATACTACATCAGTGAAGAATATGTAGAAATGGTGATGCTCGATTGGAAATATGGCTAGAAGATCCCAACCATTACTAAGGAAGTTCCCATAGGAAAGGAGGTAGAAGCATGAGGATCTAAGACAACTACAGAAGAGAGTTTTGTGTCAAAAAAGATGAATCCAAGTCAGAAGCCCATGCAGAAGAAGAAGGGGAGTGCACCAAAGAAATATGTGCAGGAAGGGAAAAAGGAAACTACCCCACCACAAGGAGAACAAGTAATTTGGGATACAATGACATAAGAAACCCCCTCGATATCCACCCCATAGGAGATAGGGAAACCCAGGAGACCAATCATACATACAGGGGTTTCACGCAAGAAGGCCAAGGCACACAAGCAAATTACAGAGTACACAATTACTACGGATGACATCAACCTCATGGCAGAGAAAGTACATGAATGCACAACTGAGGAGTTTGAAGATGCATGTTATCGCTCAGTTTGTAGTTTAGGTCGAGTTGTTGAAGGGTAAGGGTCAAACTAGAGTAACAGGAGCTTCCCCACCCACTGTCACCTAGATGGGGGGCTCTTTCTATTTAGGGTGGCTAAGCCCAAGGGAGACGTCCCTGGCAATCTAGGGTTTTGAAAGGAAAAAGGCTCAAAGGCTTAAGGTTAGTTTCCCCTTCACAGATTACCGCCAAGAAGATAGTCAAATGGAGAAAAACCACAGAAGAGGCACCTGCTTGCGAGACATGGCAGCAATGAAACTAGTACATGCAACAGTGGTTAGTACTTCATTAATCAATGACTATCAATATTTAAGGTACATGAGCATAATCAACAATAAATATTGACGAAGTCAATGTTTGCAATAATGACAATGGCTTATAATATTACTTGTCAATAAACACTGGAATAATATGAAGATAATCAATCCTTGAATTAAATCAATGTATTAAATGTTATTAATTGCTCATATACAAAAGTAGTTGCATCAACATCCTAGGAATGACGTCAGGCTTATTCTAGGGTTAGTATGATAGACAAGAAGGTCAACATTTTGCAATTTAACCAATGAAAACCACCAATATATCAATGTCTATCACTGGATGACCAAGCCACAGTATTTTCTATCAACTAAGAGATTAATAAAGGCATAACGTCATCATTTTCTGCTAGGTTAGTAGACGTTAGGGTTAGTTAGGGTTTCAAAGTTTGAAAGTTTTAAAAGATGAATAAGCTCAACGTTGGAGAGAAAAACCAGTGCCTTAGGGTATTATGGAGTCAAAAGCAAGGGCAGGATCTCAGGAGGATCAAAATCTAAAGACTAGAGAGTTAGGTTCTATGGTGCTACAATGGCAGGGCCCTAGAATCAAAACCCTAAGGGAAGGAGGCTC
>ML815651.1:0-13323 GCA_009831015.1 Picea engelmannii
ACATATTAACACCAAATGTCTCATCTCCTCCTCCCTTCAAGATCTATATTGTTGGGAGTCTATTTGGTTCCATCAATTCTCTCTCTAGGTGTTCACTTTTTTTCAAACCCATCCCAGAGAATCCTGGAAACTTTATCTTTCTCCTTTAGATTTCATCCACTGGAAACATTCCAAATATTCTCATATTATCTTCTTTAATGGTGCTTCTAAGTGAAACCCTAGGGTGGTAGGAACAAGTGGGGTTCTCTTTGGCCCTAGAGGAATTGTAGAGTTTTCTTTCTCTTGGAATCTTGGCCAAGCCACCAATAATCAAGCCAAGGCTTATGCCCTCCTTTAAGGGCTTACCTTATCTAGTGCTCGTGACATCCATAAGATCATTATTTTTGGGGAATCTAAAAACACCATTAGGCATTTACAATTGGGCACATTCCCTCGAGATGCTCATCTGAGTTCCATTTTTCACCGAATTCAAATTATCAGATCTTTGTTAAAGTAGGTTTCTTGCATATTTATCTCTATAACAACTCCCTTGTATAACAATAGACAAACTTTGGTACAAAAGGAAAAATGGGGGACTTTAGAATCAATGGGATTTTAGATTTTATTCCCATTCCCTAATGATCCTGTCTCATTTATTAACAAGATTTTAGTTTCACCATGCAACCTCAATTTTCCATGATTACCTCATGCAATCACCAAGTCTCTCATCAACTTTCCTTAATCACTCCTATTCAGACATTTTGTTTAATCCCCTATCACGCTTTCTTGCGACCGGATGTGGGATTATCATGTTTGCAATGGACAAGCTTGACCATATCTACAATCATCACAGTAAATGGTTTTTGGGCATGAGAGGATCAATCATTATGGCTCCAATATCTCACGTGCAACTCAGGATGTATGGCTCACAATCTATAGTTCTAAATTGTTGTTTCTTAATATGCTTGCATTATGTTGTTGCTATCCTATTTTCCCTGGTCTCCTTGTATTGTTGGTTCATCGCCTCCATGTTGCTCTCAATCCTATGCCGTAGCGAGGGAGAGCCAAATCCAAGGTGATCTTCTCTTTGTTGGAGTAGGACGCCTCTCTACCCATGTGATTTCCATCCTTGAAATATTTGTTTAGCATCGCTAGTTGCTCCAACGGCTCCAAGATGAATGCAGTGCTATTCGAACAAAGCTAGAGGACCTCCTAGATTTCCCTCACTAGATGCAAGTATTTATGTCTGCATCTACCTGCTTAGATGCAACTTCCTCTCCTGAGGTCAATTTCATAATTTTGGACTTGAATTCTCCAATCTCATGGTCATAAATGGATGTTACTAGTATGAATGTTTATTCTCCTCCTGGTTAATTATGGATGCAATGTTTCTTTTGGTACTTTTTAAGGGTTTTTACAAAGGTTTATATTGTAAATAATTTTGATATACGCTCTTACTTTCATGAGCCTGATTTTTGTAAGAATGCCCCTCTTTTTTAATTTTGTTCAATGCCTCACTACAACCTTTACTTAATACATTATACTCCAGTTTCAGTTAAAAAAATAAATAAAAAGAATATAGCAAATAATTTGTAATCACCCCAATTATGTCCAAATTAGGTAATCAAATTGAATGGGTCATCAAGGCCAAATATTGCCTACCAAAGGATGCCTCGCCACAAACCCATAAGTGAGGACCTAAGGTTAAAACCTAGAGAAGGGCCACTAAGAATATCAATTCATATTATGTAGCTAGTTGGACGAAGTTATCATACCCTTATAAAACATTAGCATTGACAATCCAATTAACTTATGGAGGTCAAGTAATTGCTAGCGAGAAAAACCCCCACTAAGACTACACTAGGGTTCAAAATGTAGGTAGATCAATTAACCGTATAAAATTTAAATACTTCTCTAAACTACCCTAAACATGCCAAAACTAATACAAGAAAAGCAAAGATGAGGGATATTGGGTAACTATACCTCTACTCCACGTCTGGTGATGATCCCCTCATGCGTGGAAGTTTTGTTGACTGCATGCCTCCTCCCAGGGCTAACCTACATCCAAAGGTTGACAAACAAAAAACTACAAGCATGCCATTTCATATACAAATTAGTGTTAGGTGTTAGAATGTCAAAACATAAACCAATAAAATCATTCTGTACACCATGATTTGGGACATGAAAAGTAATTGTTTTATTAATAACTCAATGATTATACCTTTACAATCAAAGTCGGCTACTGTTTCGTGAACCTAGTCTGGGCTTCTCTTCACCAAGATCCAAGTGCACTTTTTATGGCTTCTCCTCTCAACCTTCTGATCTCTTCCTGGGAAGTGAATGGGTTCTGATGGAGGAAGAATGGGAAAATGAGGGAATGCTGAGGCAATTCTCACAAAAGGGCTACAATAACTTGGGCAAGGAGGGGATGTGAAATCAGGCAGAGTTTCATTGTTATTATGTATAGATGTAAAATGAGACCCCAACACCTCCTTTTATATGACAAAAGGATGGTTATTCGTTTGGGTGACGGGCTATATCTGGTGGATTAGTTGGGAAACTACCTAATAGCCCGTAATCTCAACAAATTCCTTGCAACTTTTTATTTTTTGCAACTTTTGCAAGTATACGTGGGATGTAATGGTGTAGCATGTGTATGTACACATTTTGTAGTGGTGCAACAATCATATGTATGCAGACAGTAATGGTGAAGGGCACGTACATCTTCAAAAAAATTGGTTTTTAAGAAGAGCAACTCAGTAGTGCTATGGAAAAAAATGCAAGTAAGAGGGGAAAAGGCCATGTATGCATGTGTGGAGCAATTTAGGGTTATAATAGATGCCCCCTAATGTGTGAGGTCAAAAGAGCATCTTATGGCCAAAATACATTACAAAATATTCACCAATGATGAAAACGAGTGAGGTCGGGACCAGAGTTCGGGAGGTGCCATCTGCAAAAATAACAATTGTCTCTCTGAGGCAGGCATACCCATGCTCGGGATAAAATAAATCATGGTTGCCAATTAAATACACTACATATCCATGTCATATAACTATATAAAGTATAGTCGCGAGCAATACACAACGGATCTACATCTCAAAATCAAATATATACAAGTATAGTATCCATCTTTAAGAAGCCAATAACGCCCGATGGATGGAGATGAGGTCTTCATAGATCGAGCAACAAATTCAATATATTCACAACTCGGGTAGGAGTACAATGTAAGTATATGAATTCACTACCCAGAGGTCTTTGATGACTCATTGGGAAAAGACAAGAGGATCTTGATGATCAGGCAGAGAACTTCGTTGATTTTGAATCAAGACTTGACTAGACTTTCAGGATGGCTGACTCATGAGGCCAAGAGACAAACTGCAGAAAGGATGAATTAGGTTGGGTGAAACTTCCCTTGGAAAAAAGCATGAAAGATGATCAGACTCAGGCAACATGACATTGACATAAGTTCATGATGCAGGAGGCAACACAAACTCTCCATGTGTTTGGAAGAGTAACCAAATGGAGGAGGACACAACTCTATGTAGCGAGAACAACTTCCTAAGGTCATACTAGATCCCAATGGTTGACTAACAAATGAAAGGATGTGATTTGTCCAAAGGTGGCTCATTGTACTGCCAAAAAATAATATATATTTCTCGTCCCCTCTTTTTGGGTTTTTTTATTTTTTTGTCTTTTTCAATTTTTTAAAGAGCTTGAAAAAGAATAAAAGAATGCTACGTTACAAAGGAGTAACGAGTGTCAAAAGAAAGCATACTAGTTCCAAGTGCAAGGAACACACTAATTCTCATATAAAGGAGACATTTGGAGGGAAAGGACACTCGGGGAAAATTCCTCCATGGGTCAAGGTGTCAGGTCACAGAGGCACAATGCTACAAGGCTTGCATATAAGGCATGCTTCAAAGGTTCAGTTGAGAGCAACATGGAGTCGAAATTAGGCCAAAGACACAGAGATGAAAATGCAATTAACAAGACACCATGAAACCCCCTTCAATGTATTTTTAACAAGCCCAGATAAGGTAAGATCGATAGTTTTTTCACGTTTAGAGAGTCTGAAAAAATGTAAAAGAAGAATCCAAGGAGTACCTTTTTCAGAGATAGTCTAGTCGGTTTGAAAAAAGGGGTAAAATGTCATTGAAAAGGCGTCTTTTCAAAACCATTTTAATGAGTGTGACAAAGACAAGATCACTCGACAATCTTTTCAATTTTAAGGATTCTAAAAAGAGCTTAACTATGGACTCACTGCCTTTTTCTAAATTTAGTCCCCTTAGCTCGAAAAAGTATAAAAGTTACCGAGGAGAACTCTCCTGGTGAGATGAATCTCCCGAGGCATACCTTTTTCCTCTATAATCTATAGGCCGAAAAAATGGGTAAACTCATGCCAGTAGATGTTCTTCTAGACCAATTTAACGAGTGTGAAGGAACAAGGTCACTCGACGATCTTTTCAATTTTAAGGAGTCTGAAAAGAGCTTAACTATGGACTCCGTGGGGGTTCCTTTTTCATAAGTAATCTCCAAGGCCCGAAAAAGGTGATAAACCAAAACCAAGGAGAATGTTCCTTTTTCATAAATTTAGTCCCTCAAGCCCAATTTTTCGGTTAAACTTATACCTGAGAATACTCTTCTAGCGAACTGAGGTTCTTAGAGTATACCTTTATTCATAAAATTAACCATTCGAACTAAAAAAGGGGTAAACTACTACCAAACAGATGTGCCTTCAGATTTGATTTTGGCGAGCGTGAAGGGCAACAATATTGCTCGGCAATATTTTCATGTTTAGAGAGTTTGAAAAGGGATTAAACAAGAATCCAAAGGTTACTTTTCTCAGTTAATTGAGAAAAGATCGAAAGGCATAAATGCAGTCTCGTCAAATGTTGCTTTCAAATTTCAAAGTGAGCTTGATAGAAAACAAAGCGTGCTCATTTTGGGAGTCCTGAGGGTGAGGCCAAGAGTGATGGTGCATCAGATGAATGAGGCTCAATATCGTAATCATGATAGGACTGACAAGGACTCTCGAGCCTATAGTCATTACAGACAACATGGATGCCAAAATGCAACAAGGGTCTATCTAGGGCATCCATGTAAAGGTAGGCTCTACCACCTAATCACGAAACTTCTAAAGAAGAAATGATGGTTCCATTTTGCATGTCGGTGGGGTTGATCTTATGGAAAAGTGGAAAAGACAACGAGATGCAGAAAGTGGAGGTGAAATCTTAACTTATATGCAAAAAGTTGGAAAAATGACTTTTACCAAAGGACCTTTAAAAGTGACCCATCTCCCAAAAAGTTACCAAACCAAAAGAAAAAGTTTATCGTAGCATCCAATAAGAAACTCAAGAACAGAATTAAATGGTTTCCAAGCTAGAAAAAACGATAAAGGGGGTAAAAAAAGAGGCAAAAAAGGGCCAAAAAAGAATATAAATAGAAGTTGACAACTCATTTTCACCATTGCATTTTGAAAATTGACCAAAAGGTAAAAAAATCCTTTGCTAAAGAAGTTGATTCTGGGAGCTTCAGAGGACGAAACGAACTTATGCTCGGACCAAGTAAGTACAAATGTATCCCTCCTGCATTTCCATTCTTTCTTTATGCATTTGTTTTTGTTTTTGAGGGGGTGCACTCTCCCAAAAAGACAACCCACGTATGTACACATGCAAAAAAATAGTCCGTCGACGTACATACGCGAATGTGGCCAAAAAAACCTGCGTACACCCTCAAAAGGCTTGAAACAAATAAGAATGCAAGAGCTTACTCCCTTTTTATTTGCCATGGAACATGATGTATGTCCATTGGAGGGAGAGGGAACACGAGGACATTGATATATTGGTCAATGAGGACCCTGTTGCCATTGCCACATTGAAAAAATGTGGGTTGTAGAAGTTCTTCCAGTGTCCATTTATGAGGGCACAACCCAGGTTACTGAATACCCTGGTTGACTATTGGCATCTAGATATAGAGGAATTCATGATAGGGGGGCAATCGTTGACTCCAACGAATGAGGATATTTACTTCTTGACTGGCCTCTCGAGGAGAGGGGAACCAGTCAATTTGCGGACCTTTCCCCCTAGGCCTTTCAACATTGAGGACTACATCAGGATGTACTATGAGGCCAAACACTGAGAAGGTAGGTTTTCAAGTTCCTATTCACAAGATCACTAGTTTGACACTGAGGGTGATCTTACTACTTATTGGGAGGATTACTGGATCCGTGACCCTTCACCAGGCTTCCTAGGTACACATGCATTGTGTTATTTAGTGCTAGGAGGAACATATATATGATTGGAGTACAACCATGATCACATGCATGAAGAGGCAGTTGAAAGAGTTCCGAGAGAGCAACAATAGAAACTTTGGATTTGACACTATCCTTTGCTCATTCTTCTTCTTTGAGAGTGCTTAGTCTGAGTCCCAGAGAGATTGTACGGGGGCATGTGGCCTCCTTCTTGACAATATGCAGATGGGCATCACTATTGCCATGAAAGAGGGGAGGCAGGACCATAGAGGCCTTAGACGAAAAATTCTTTGACTGGTGGGCATGACAGATTCAACCAATAGAGGACTACCCCTATGTTGGAATCAACTTTTCCAGGGATCCATACATGCCCTTACCTCTCGGAGAGGAGCGAGGAGAGCTAGGTACACATTTTTTAAAGTTATTTAATTTTTAATTGCTTATATATATATAATTTTTATATGCATCAGAGTACTTACTTTTGTATCTGTTATGTACAGATGTGGGACCAGTGCGCCTGACAAACTTCACGAGGACTCAGTGACGTCCTTGACCAGAGGCGGGACTGATAATAGCCAGTGGACCAACATTCGCAGGGGGACCTCTAGCCAGAGAGGCTGAGATATTTTTTAGGCAGGTGGAGTAGAACCTCACCGCGCTCACTCGTATAGTTCCTATGGCTGAGATTGAGGATCTCCCACCTTCCATGCAACCTCATGTAGTGGGGGTGCCACAGAATTGGGTCTATCTTTTCCAGCATTTGTCCAACGCTGTCGTTCACTACGATAGGGCCAATAAGCCCCGAGCTTAGATAGGCCATACTATTATATGTTCCGAGGGCACCTTTGTATATTTTTGAGGGCATAAGCCCCATGATGTATACCGAACCTTATTTTTTGAGGCGTTCACACCCACCTATGTACTCATGACATTTTTGACATATATATATTTACATCTTTATTCATCTTTATGGATCACATGTTTTACAAATATATGTACATGTGTGTGTGTGCAACATGCGAATCTAATACTTGATTAGCTAGAGTATCTGTCATTTGATTTAATCTCCTAGGAACATGGATATACGTAATGTAATCAAAGTAACGTTCTAAGAGACGTACCCTAAGGAAAAATCAGTGTAAAGTAGGATCATATACATGGTAAACTCCATTTAACTGGGACACAACCACCTGAGCATCTAAGTAGAACTGGAGGTGAGAAATGCCATGCGACAAAGTGTCACGAAGCAAATCTATCACTACGCTGTACTCGATGACATTATTTGTGGCATTACTTAGACAGATACCTCTGGAAGATAGCAACTGGCCTTCAGGTGTGAAAATCACCCAAGCTGCGGAATCAAGCCTCTGAGTGTGTCGGCTAGTGCCGTCCACAAACCCAAAGAACACCTCCAATTCACTTGACATCTACCACAGTGAAAAAGATGACATAAATAACTACACGCCCATAAAACGAAAAAAGACAAAAAACTATATAAGAGATATACATATGTACAAGAAGTCACCTGGGCGACCAACCTAAGAGTAATACTTCTTGAGGTAGATCCCATTTCTAGGCTCCGCCAAGGCATTTCCCTCAAAGTCAAATAGACGGTAAGCACCCTTCTTTAAGACCTATTTCACGATGAAGGGTCTAAACCACATTGGTTTGAACTTGCCTGCCCCCAAGGGATCTTTGTCTTGATCATAGACCAGGACAAGATCGCCTTCGGAGAAAATATGAGGACGAACGAAATGATCATATTGACACTTGACTCATTGCTTATGAGCCTCATTGGTTGAGGTTGCATCATGAGGTTTCTCATCAAGTTGCTCGAGATATAATAGGTGTTCTTCAAGCGATGAAGTGTCTGGAAGTAACTCCACTGCCAACTTTAAAGACATGATCTAGCACTCAATAGTCAAGACTGCTTCTAGCCCATATACGAGTTGAAAAGGTGAGAAAATGGTGGTAGTTTTTACAGACGTTAGGTAGACCCACAACACTGAGTACAACATCAAATTCCAATTTGACTTGGCAAAATTGATCGTCCTCTGAAGAATAGTCTTGAGAGACTTATTCATATCTTCCACCTGACCATTCGCTTGAGGGTAGTAGGGTGATGAATGTTATTGCCTCAACCCAAGATGTTAACTCAAACATCATTTTTTTTTGGAAGTGACTGCCATGGTCAGTGACAATCTCCTTCGGGATGCCAACCTTGCTACTATCTGGTTAAAAATGAAGAGAGTCGTTGTTTCTCCATCATTGTTAAACGTTGGCATAGCCTTGACCCACTTTGTGAAGTATTCTATCGCTACAATGATTTAACGATGCCCATTGGCTGAAGCTGGGTGACATGTAGTAAAATCAATCCCCCACTTAGTGAAGGTACCAACAACGATGATGGGAAACATGGGAGCAGGATGTGCCCGCATCTTTCGAGAGAAGATCTGACACAGGTGACACTTCTTGCCTGACTCAACATAATATTTGATGAACGTAGGACAAAAGTAACCGAAATGTAGAATCCTTTGCGTTGTTTCCAACCCAGACAAATGACCACCACATGCTTCAGTGTGACAGTCATTCAGAACAAAATTTTATTCCTCATGTATAAGGCACCAACGAAGAATGAAATATACACCTCGATGATACAAAATGTCATCGAGTATGAGATAGTTTCATTCCCGATGGAAAATTTGTCGATGCTCATCGTGGGAAGCAGAAGCAGGGCACTTCAAACTTTGGAGATAGACTAGTATATATCCATACCAGGGGTCCAAAGATGCGATAAAAAAAAATCTCCTTTTATAGGTGATTCTTCAAGCGTGTCATCACTATATTCAACTAGAAGTTCTGAAATAAGTTCCGTAAAGACCAACGACTTTTTGGATTTCGTAGAGACAAAATACAAGTCAAATTTATGAAGGATTACAATCCATATGCTGATCTTTCCACCAATGACCCTGTTAGGTGATTTATATGTACTAAAAAAGACATTAAACTACCCTCAATTAAATTGTCAACCCGGGGTAAGTAAACTTAGAGTTGTATCAAAATATATGCCAAAGGTAAAAGGTTGGTAGGATTATAGTCTAACTAAGGAAAGCAACTATCTAAGGCTAATCTACTCAAGCAAACCTATCTAATGAGAAAACCCTACTAAGAAAAATGAAATTAAGTAACCTAAGTACTTTTGGGCCAAGGATCGATGGATGGTTCCTAAGAAAACAAGTAAAACCCTATGTAAAGAAAACTAGTTCAACAATAAGCAAAAACAAACCACTAAGCATAATAAGCAAATGACAAAAGAAAACTTCTTTAACTTGCCAAGCTACATCCAATGAGCAACTACCCTATGAAAGCAAATAAATAAGCAAGTAAGCAAAAGCACCTATCTAACCTATTAAAACAAATAGACAAGTAAGCAAAGACACCTAACTAACCTACTAAATCAAAAGACAAGTAAGCAAATGCAACTAACTAACCTATGAAAGAAAAAGACAAATAAGCAAAGGCAACTAACTACTGCAAGCAAAACTTCTCATTGAACAACTATCTAGCCTAAGAGGCAAGTGAACTAAATGTCTAATGCAAAACTATTTCTAATGCATGAAAGGAAATCTAAATGTTCAATGCAATGCATGAAAGGAAATCTATTCTATTGAAAGCAATAAAGGAAACTATCTCTTCTATGAAAACAAGAAATTGTTTTCTAATCTATGAAATTCAAATGCATTCTATACTAATATAAGCAAACTTATGCTATACTAAATTCAGTCATTAACTACAACTTGAAATTGCAATCTAAATCTAAGAAATAAATTTCATAACATAAACTAAACTAACTCTATCTTAATAATTCAAATTGCAAAAAGGAAAAATACTCATAAATAGAATTTAAAGACTATTTCAGCATATGACAAAAAAGCAAAAAAACAACTAATGACGAATTAAATAAATAAAACTAAATGGCAACTAGATCAGCAAACTAGAATTGAAAACTAAAGACTAATGACTATCCATCCACCGAAACCTCATTAAAGAAAACATAAACTCAAATTTATGTTCTATTCTATCTCAAACTCTGTTTTAAACTATATTCCACAATCATAAATCAAAGCATAATCTAACATGTAAATGCATGTGGGGTTAGCGTATGAGTTTGCAAACTCATTCCTAATTATAAAATCAATGCATATTAACAAAAATCCTCCATACTAACCTGCAAAAGAGAACTAAAACAGTTAAACTACAACCAGGGATGATTTTAAGGATGGAAAATTATTTTAAAATGTAGAAACCTTGGCGAATCTTACTAGTCCTTCATATTCCAACTAGAAATGTTTGGCGATATTTTTGTAAAAATATTCAAATTTATAAGGATTTTATATAGTTTTTATAAAATTTTGGCAATTTTTTAGGTAAAATAATTTTATCCTATAGAATTTGGGCGAATCATTTTTAAAATAGCGAATCTTGTTTTTGGAAAAACCATGGAAAATTAGCCCATGAGCGAAATTTAGCCCCTAAAATCATCCATGACTACAAGAACAAATTAAAGAAATGAAGGAACAATTCATGTACAGGAAATAAAGAGACATCTAAGCTATGAAATGCATAAATAACACAAAGAACAGTTACCAGACTGCTGGTGCCCCCCCCAGCAAGTCATGGTCACCTCTCAAATGCACACCACGAGCTCAGCAAAATGATTTCACCATTAAAACTTGAAAAACACAATCTTATACAATTCTGGCAATTGAAAAATGCAAAAACAAAAGAAAACGTTTTTATCTCTATCCTCTACTTTGTCTACTGCTCCTTAGCTATTGTATGACTACCACAGTGGTATTTATAAGATTTACAGACCAAGTGGTCGACCACAGGAGGTTCAAACCGCTTCTAAAATTGGTAAATTTCATTAATGGTGCCCTAACTGTCGAAACTGAGTGAGCCAATAATCACCTTTTTTGGACAACTGAAATTGAGTTGTCTTGAGCTTAGTAGCTGGAGGGGGTGATCATGAAGAAAACCCATGTGCCCGATTTTTCCATCATTTGCCACCAATGCCATAACCGCCAACTCGCCTTGCGTTTTTGTGCAATACTGGGTGTCGGAACGAGTGCTGGATCAACTACCGGAACGAGTGTCGGATCAAGTGTCGGAACTGAGAACCACAAACTGCTCTTAATCCGTTCACAATTTCAGGAAACGGCTCATGTGGGACCTAATTGGGCATACTGCGCACAAAACCCATGTGTTGGATTTTTCAGATTCCACTTCATCCTCCCAAAAAGTAATGTTTAAGTTTGTTGCCTGTAATAGTGCCGAATGAAGTATTGGATGGAGTGCTGGATGGAAAAACGCCTTGTGATTCTGCCCTGTAACACTAAAAAAACACGAATTAACTCTTGGAAATCATAGAACATGATTAATTACACTTGATTTTATCATTAAACATGAATTACACGTACCTTATGCCGATCATACCATTTTATCATCAAATTCTCCAAAAAGATCCTTCAAAAAGATGAAAAACACATATATACATATGGCAAAAGTGTATAATAACCGTCATGAAAATGATCATATCTCAGGCCCAACATTACCCCCACACCTAAGATTTTGCAGGTCCCATTGCAAACAAAAAAGAAATTTCCCTTTATGACTAAACTTGCGAAGGAGGGGGTGGATTAGCTTTAGAAGCTTCTCCCTCTTGCCAGGGGGATTTTTGACTTAGGATTTTTGTGATGTTTCAATTGCATCTAGAGACTATTATTGGTGACAGTTAATATCATCAAACTAACACTGTAGAGAATTCATCTTGGCTTGTAGGACACCACTATCATGACGTAAATGACAACTCAATGTTTCATGCTCTCTAAGTTTGAAATGGAGGGTTTGGAGTTTTTGGAGGCTACTTATGACATGTGAGGAAGCCTTGCAATGTATATTATACCCTTTATCCTTTAAACCATGCAAAACAACAATTTTACCTCTGCAAAATTAGTTCCAAAAGTGACTTCCCATAAACGCAACAATTCTGGCATGGCGAATTTTAGAAAAATAGGTATCAAAGTGACACCTGTAAGTACAATAAAGTAAAACCTGTGTAAAAATGGAGAGAGGTTTTTTTTTTTTGAATATGTTCTTGACAAAAACCTCTCTTGGTTTTCAAAAATTCACTTTCAGTTGTTAGGAAACCGTGAAAATAAAACATGTATAAAACAGGAAAAACAGAGTATTTTATTTCCTGAAAAACTAGGCCTCTAAGAGAATTGAATATATACAAAACCATAATGTATATTTAGGAACTGAGAGAGGTTATTGTTTTTCAATATGTCCTTGGTAAAAAATTCTCTTGGTTTCCAAAACTTCACTTCCAGTTGTTAGGAAAACACGAAACGAAAATATGACTAAAACAGGAAAAACAGAGTGTTTTATTTTCTTAAAGTATAGGCCTCTAAGATGATAGAATATATCGGAAACCATAAAGTATATTAAAAAACTGAGAGAGGCTATTGTGTTTTGATATGTTATGAACACAAACCTCCTACAGGTTTCAAACTTACTTTCTCATTGGCTCAGAATCCCAGCTTGAAATTGGTTACTCAAAACTTGCAGAAGCACAACGTGCTCTTAGCAGAAGCGCAATGTGCTCTTTGAGAGGGATTTTGGAGGCCTTCCTGGAGGATTTTTGGGCTGAGAGTGGTATGGTTGGAAATTTTGTAATGTATTCTACACAATGGAACCATAAATCACTGCAAATACCTTATCCAACCCTCTAAAAAACTGACTTGAAGTCAAACTGTCCAAATGTGCAAAAAACCCTCCTATAGCGACTGTATTTGGGGAATTTCTCTCAAATGATAAAAACTGTGCATAAACTGAATGAGGTTTTCTTTTCTTGGTCTATTATTGACAAAAAAACTCTTTCACTTTTTTCAAATTCATCTTCCTTAATTCATAAACAAATTTTGAAGTAGAACTTTGACGAAGACAATTATCTGAAAATTTATGACAAGGAATGATGATATGACCACGATGAAGATTTATGACCTTGGATGAGTGGAGGGAGTAGTATTGAC
>ML815651.1:17417-33873 GCA_009831015.1 Picea engelmannii
CTAAATTATGTCATTAACTACAACTTGAAATTGCAATCTAAATCTAAGAAAGAAATTGCATAACATAAACTAAACTAGCTCTATCTTAATAATTCAAATTGCAAAAAGGAAAAATACTCATAAATAGAATTTAAAGATTATTTCAGCATATGACAAGAAAGCAAATAAGCAACTAAATGACGAATTAAATAAATAAAACTAAATGGCAACTAGATCAACAAACTAGAATTGAAAAATAAAGACTAATGACTATCCATCCACCGAAACCTCATTAAAGAAAACATAAACTCAAATTTATGTTCTATTCTATCTCAAACTCTATTTTAAACTAGATTCTACAATCATAAATCAAAGCATAATCTAACATATAAATGCATGTGGGGTTAGTGTATAAGTTTGCAAACTCATTCCTAATTATAAAATCAATGCATATTAACAAAAAGCCTCCATACTAACCTGCAAAAGAGAATTAAAACAATTAAACTACAACAACAAATTAAAGAAATGAAGGAACAGTTCATGTACAGGAAATAAAGAGACATCTAAGCTATGAAATGCATAAATAACACAGAGAACAGTTACCAGACTGATGGTGGGCCCCCCAACAAGTCGTGGTCACCTCTCGAATGCACACTATGAGCTCAACAAAATGATTTCACCATTAAAACTTGAAAAACACAGTCTTATACAATTCTGGCAATTGAAAAATGCAAAAACAAAAGAAAATGTTTTTATCTCTATCCTCTACTTAGTCTACTGATCCTTAGCTATTGTATGACCACCACAGTGGTATTTATAAGATTTACAGACCAAGTGGTCGACCACAGGAGGTTCGAACCACTTCTAAAATTGGTAAATTTCATTAATGGTGCCCTAATTGCCGAAACTGAGTGAGCCAATAATTGCCTTCTTTGGACAACTGAAATCGAGCTGTCTTGAGCTTAGTAGCTGGAGGGGGTGATCATGAAGAAAACCCATGTGCCTGATTTGTCTATCACTGGCCGCCAATTCCATAACCACCAAATTTCCTTGCGTTTTTGTGCAATACTGGGTGCCGGAACGAATGCCGAAACGAGTGTTGGAATGAGTGCCAGATCAAGTGTCGGAACTGAGAGCCACAAACTGCTCTTAATCCGTTCACAATTTCAGGAAACAAACCACGCGGGACCTAATTGGGCATACTGCGCACAAAACCCATGTGATGGATTTTTCAGATTCCACTTCATCCTCCAAAAAATTAATGTTTAAGTTTGCTTCCTGTAATAGTGCCGGATGAAGTATCGGACAGAGTGCTGGATGGAAAAACGCCTTGTGATTCTGCCCTGTAACACCAAAAAAACACGAATTAACTCTTAGAAATCATAGAACATGATGAATTAAACTTGATTTAATCATTAAACATGAATTACACGTAGCTTATGCCCATCATACCATTTCATCATCAAATTCTCCAAAAAGATCCTTCAAAAAGATGAAAAACACATATATACATATGGAAAAAGTGTATAATAACTATCATGAAAATGATCATATCTCGGGCCCAACATATCCATTGTGTCAACACATATTGAAAGGGGTTCACAATGGCAATGACGGTGGTCTTGCGAAGCAGACTGTAATGACAGAACCGCTGGAAATCATGAAATGCTGCTAAAGTAAGCTTCTCAACATGGGAATAGTTGAGTTCCAGACTAACGAGGCCTCAGATCAAGTAATAAATAATATGCACCTCGAAAATATCATCCTCTTGAACTAAGACCATGATGATGGTCGATTCTACAGTGATCAAGTACAACAAGAAATCTCTATTATAATTGGGAGGCCGGAGCAGAGGGGCAGACGTAAGGGCGCATTTCAATGCTTCAAAAGAGCGTTGAGAGGCTTCTTCCCAAAAGAAAGGGAATCCCTTTTTCAATAGACACATAAACCCTTTAGTGATCTCGGTGTAGTTTGCGACAATACGCCGAAGAAAGTTCGCTTTCCCCTGTAAGCTATGAAGCTGGGGTATTGTGCACAGGGGAGGAAACTGAACTATTGCCTCAACCTTAAGAAGATCGACCATGATCCATGTTTTCGAAACAATGAAACCTAAGAGATGATCTGAAATCACGCAAAAACTACATTTGTTAGGATTCAAGCGAATCCAATAGTAGCGACATCATTCGAAGATTAGTTCGAGGTGTGTGGGATGATCAGATCTCTTGCGAGAGCATGATGCTAGATCATCAAGATAAGGCTCGAATATATGTCTAAGGTTGTGGAAAGTAAAATACAAGGCCTGCTAAAAAGTGGCTCCAACATTCTTCAGTCCAAAAGGCATATTAAGATATGCAAATGTTCCCCAAGGACAGATAAAATTTGTTTTATGTTGGTCTTTGGGTTTGATCTGGATCTGGTTATATCCCAAAAAACCATCCATGAATGAAAAGACCTTGCAATTTGCACATTCATCGACGATATGATCGATGAATGGGGTGGGAAAATTGTCTTTCGGACAGGCCTTGTTCAAATCACAGAAGTCCATGAACACGTGAATCATACCTTGTTTTTTTTTAACCGGAACGAGGTTTGACACCCATTCCGTCAACTACATGGGGTAGATAAAATCGACTTTAAGCAGTTTCTCTACTTCATCCTTAATCGCTTCCACTTTCTGAAGATTCACCGGAAAAATCTTCTGTCGAAATGTCTTGGCATCAGGATAAGTTGTTATCTCATGTTCGATGATTATTGGATCCATGCCTGGCATTTCCTCATAAGACCAGGAAAAAATGTCACGAAATTCCTTAAATAACTCTATATAAATTTGAATCTCTTCAGGGGAGAATTTTGCTTTGACGAAAACATTCTCCATGATACCAGGGGTTCTAGAGATATCTATAGGGATCATTTCAGTGATACTCTCCATAAACTATGTGTGTAGCCAGAGGATTAATAGGACAAGATCGATCTCTAGTCAGAGTCAACACAAATTCACCTGCCTCTATTCTTATTAACTCAAGGAGGAAATAAGATCTGTGATGGAGATCATCCCAGGGTCTGTCTGGACCAATCAATGCCTCAAGAATTGCCTCATCTGAGGGAAAGACCAGGTCTAAAGAATTTGTAGTGGAAAGAGAACCTTGAGCCCAAATAGACTCGAGAAATGGATCTAAATCCTATGTGGGAGTTAGATTGGGGTTGATCGAAGCTTGCTGGACAATGTTGTATGCAACTTCTTCCATGAACAAGGGCATGGCCATGCCATGATTCCTTTTCCATTCCATCGAGGCCGATGGGGAGGGAATATTCCACGGATCGTGAAAGTAAGTCGTTCAGAACAACGACATTTGAAAAATTTCAGCCCTAGGCTGGTCAGGGGTAGCTGATATGAGTTTGACATCACCAGAAGGAGGCGGGTAATCAAAAGTACCCATCAATGATGGAAACAAACCAACCCATATGTTGATGGTTTCGAGCTGAGGATTATCAATCATCGGGACTGTGGATGCCCCCGATGAAGGGTCAGGACGGGAGAAGGACAACTGGTCAATGGTCACGATTCATCCCTCGTGTGGAAACAATAAGACCCTAAAAACTGTAGAAACCACTGTATGCATTGCATAGGTCCAAATCCTTCCTAACAAAAGGTTGTAGTCAAGAGGCACATCGACCACTTCAACTTTGATGCACATGGTATTTCCTCCTAACTGCACGAGGAAAGAAGGAATGATTCCATGTGGTCTGAAGGAATGACTGTTGAATATTGTAAGAAATTTAGGCGACAGAGACAAAACGGGTTGGCCAATGGCCTTCCAATATGCCAATGACATCACGCAAGTTGAGGCACCCTCGTCAACCACCGTACGAAAGATATTCCGAGTAAAATATTTCGTGGTGTAATCCACTACTATCTGAAACGGAACGTGGTAAGGAAGACAAGGTTTCAAGTCGGTTGGATCAAGAACGATCGCTCTCAGGTTACAAGTCTTTGCATATCCCAAGGTAGATAACATGGCTTTTCTCTACGAAGGGCATATCTAGAGGACCTCCAAAGCAGACATCACGCAACGTGTTTGTGCCAAATCCTCTGCAACAGAGTAGTTTTGGGCATCCCTCGCATTTGGATTATGAGAATCTTTCTTGAATGCACCTTTGGGGATGCATGTCATTGTTTCACCCATAGTATTCACAATATGGAGAGGAACTGGTGGGTTTGTGGCTTCTTTACCATTTTTGGTAGATTCCAGCATTCTGTAATCTTGGGACCTGGTCACTATATGAGTGTCACCTTTCAACATGTAAAGATTCATGACCGAGGTATTACCAGTAGACGTGAGGGGTCCTTGACTACCCCCTTCCACTCTTGAAGATGTTGAGGCTTGACCCATGTTTTGCCAGTGTGGAAATGGGTTTGTCAGCATAGCAGTCTGTTGCTGCGCCAATAGATTCTGGGCCTCCACAAGTCAAAGTCACAGGTGAGTCGGGTGGTCCTCCATGCAAAGGTTACACAGATACTTCGACTTTCTCTTCTCTGTTTTCCCCCCACCAACATTGTTATTAGCCTTTTTTTCCCCTTTACCCTTCTTGTTCTGTTTTTTTTTCTTTCCTTCAAGCTACTGGTTGGCCTTTGGGTTCATCAACTACACACTTTGTACATTCGACATTTGGGTAGGAGGAACAACCAAAACAGAGGTTTGGTTGGCCGCCATATGTTGTATCGACAATTGTTGCAATTGATTTGGAAACATATCGGTGGGCTTTCCTTGTGTTGAGCCCACTATAAAATTGACAGGTGGTCCATAATTTTGTTTGGCCTTGCTGAGGATGGACTATGGTTCATCTTGAAAGATCTCATAGAGTAATCCAGACTGAGAGTAAATTGGTTCGAGCTGTTGCACTCTCATTATCGCCTCCTCCTCTGAAAAAACTCCCAAAGTTGAAACATCCTTTGATACTATTGGTACCAAGGACTTCAAGAACCACTCCAACAAGAAATATGGTGGGACCTGTACCTTAATCAAGCTCTTTCGATGCCGTCATTCTCGGATGTGATCAGAGATATGATCGGCCTTAGTCTTCTCAAAGTTGGCCAACAATTCGGTGTCGACATTGCATCTCACGGGTATCTGGAAATGGTTTAGGAAGACCATCGCTAAGTCGTTAAAGTAAGAATACCTTGAGCAGTCGAGCTCAATATACCATTTCGTGACACCCCCTATAAGAGTGCATCGAAACACGTGCAACTGTATGGATTCATCTCACAACGAGTTTGATGAGCGCCATAAGTGGAAAGTTGTCACGTGATCACCTGGGTCTTTGCCAGGCTTGCCTTCGAATTTTGGAATGTCTGAGGGAAACTTAGTCGGCATGGGGGGCCAACACAGATCATGACATATTGGGTCATTAAGCAACCTTGACAAGTCTGGTAGATGTAGAATTTCCAAAAACGATAGTTTGGGTTGGGTACTATGTACAAGAAAAAGGGGTCCTAGAGTTTGACTGGCACTAGTTTCCAGGAAAAGTTGGGTTGTTGGCCAGGGTTCTGGTAGAAACTGTGGCCTTGACCAGCATACAGAAACTGTGTTTGCTAGGATATCATTGGCTGATTCTCGTAATTGGACGATGCAGGTTGGACGAGGATTGTTCCCTGTGTTGTATTCCAAGGATTTTGGAAGGGGATGCCCCCAGCCGATCCGACAGACATAGGTACTGAGCCCTGCCCCGGGTTCCATTGACCATGGAAGGGGTCGCCCTCGACCGACATCCCTTGCGAGGGAATTGATCCCTGCCAAGGATTCCAAATTCCCTATGAGGAGAAAACTCTTGTACTTTCCCCCTGTGTAGGAATAGTATCTTGCACAGGGTTCTGCTATCCAAAACTAGGGTTTCCCCCAACCGAGACAACATTAGAAGAAAAGGAATTATTCCCAAACACGTCAAACAAAGAGAACTCCATGGATCCCATGGGAGTAGTGTAAGACGAAGGTCCTAAACTGCCTGCTCCAAATGAGATGTAGTTAGCACTTGGCCTGATAGGTTGCTGGAAAGCATTACCGAGCGACGGGGACAGAGGGGGTATGTGACCCCCACCGTAAGGGATATCATTAAAGGAGACTAGGGTGCCCCCAGTAGAACCTTGCATGAGAGTGTTTGAGCTCCGTGCCCCTAGACCCATGGTTTGTAAGGTGGAGTAGGTAAGGATTGAGTTCGAATCGAAGCCGGACATCCCATATGAAAATGGAGGGCCCGTTGCACTCTACATAAATGGAGCAGTGGTTGTCGTCGATGAAGGTATCAGACCACTACCTGAGGTAGAGGGAGTGGAGATCATTTTGGTCTGGACTGTATAAGGTGGGTTAGGAGGCAACATACCCCCTTTGGTAGTAGCCAAAATGGGAGTATGAGGGATCCCAGACGAAGAAGCAACATTTGCTTCCATGGCTGCTTGTAAGACTATTTGACACTCGTAAGGTGTCACCTTCGGAGGGACAACTTGTACTAAGATTGGCGTCGACAAGTCAGTCATTGAAGGGTTGGCTAGCTCGAGAGCTTTCTCTCCAAGGTAAAAAACAGTAGGTTCCTCCGAAGTCGAATAATCTCCTCTCAGAGCAGGCTTGAGCATAGTTTCCTACGGCCTGGTCGCCTCGAATGACCCTTGTTGGTCAAGTCTTCGCTGTAACGGTGGTGATGGTGGCTCTAATGCAACCGGTGGCAGGCCCTAAAGCCTTCATGACCGACAGAGCTCTTGATATTCCACTTTGTGAAAATATCAATGACACAGTAAGGCTTTAAATAGTGTTTAAAACCAAGCACACACTAGAAAAATTCCTATAAGATAAATCAAGCGAACCACTATCTAGTAGGAAGAACATTTACACCAGCCAACACTAGATAAACTTACTGGTGCAAGTGCAACTTGAACATTGAAGCACCCTCCAGGTATACTCTGCAAAGCATGACTCGACGTCTTCCTTAGGTACCACGATATACCCCCGCAGTCACCTGTGTAAGTCCCTAGAATATAGGAAACTAAGTTTCCAACTCGCAAACAGTCACCAGGAGGGTACAATCGACAGTTGGGTGGACCGCAATGAGCAGGATAACAATTTTGAAACTTATGGAGGGTATCAAAATCAAGTGGTTCGGAAGACAACATAGGATCTCGAATGGATTCGAGGTCCACGAAGCTCTCTAGGAAAATGTAGGCGATAGTATTCCCAAGACAGATCCTCAATATGCATTCCCCACTACGTTTAGTCTGACTTTGGAGGGGTTATCTCTGCTGCCTTTCCTCACGCGACCTCGTGTTTATCCCCTGTGTTAGAGGGGGTCCCAAATAAATTTCACGTCACTGGACTTTAGCACTCGCTATCTCTGACTCTAATGTTTGTTTAATGACCTTGAAGAGTTTCCTCTCCAACCTAGTTCAAGGCTCGAACCCTAAACTATTTGGTTGACCCTACAAACATAAAAGTCTACTTAATTTTAGATTTATCGTTCGTTTTAATGGCTTGATTAACTCAAGGGATATGGCGGTGAAACTACTGATGTTATATGAGACGGAAAGAGGATAAAAAGACGAATCTTGAAAGCAAAATTACTTCTAGTCAAAAGTAAAGATTTACAACTAACTCTTTGTAACCAAATTTTTTCAAGATCTTTAAAAAGAAGACCTAAAATGAAATTTCTCTTGAATACAAGCTACTTAAGTTTCAAGAAATAAATAAAGAACTTAAAAAATAGACTCTCTTTTCTTTCTAGTAAAATAACTAACTCCAATTACTTTACCAAACTAAAAATGAAAAATCTTTTTTTTTTTTAAATGCTTCAAACATAAAAAACTGAAATAATTTTTTTTTCTCTTTTTTTCAAAGAAAATGAAAGGGGTAAAAAGAACTACAAGACAAGACTGAAACAAATCTTTGGCCCATTGCGGATTGCACAGAATCACTAAAGAAACCAAACATGCAGATTAATCATTCAAAAGACTCGCTTAAAACCCTTTCAAAAGTAAACATAAGAAACTTAAAAAAGACAAGTAAACTGAAATCTAACCCAAGCCGTGGCTGTAAAAATAGAGACTCTAAACTATATCAAGAAACCCTGGAAAGTATAAACCTCAATCAGGAAAGAGGTTGGCTTCCTCTTTTCAAAACATTTCTTGAACCAGATACACTAATGCTTCTTTAGCAACATGCGTATGTATGCGAGTTGTTGACTGATCAGAGCGCATATGTACGCAGGATGACCCAAAGAAGGGCATGTACACTTCTGTAGTTCCTTTAAAAAGAAATAAAACAACCAGTCTTATAGGGCAGGGAGAACTAGTATGGCACCTGAAGATGACCAAAATCCCTTAAAAGACTCAGAAGACTCAAAAGAAACTCAAAAGGAAGAAAAACCAATTAGACAACCCTAAATCCCCTAAAAAACTCTAGAGGCTTCCCTAGTATGGTTGCCAGTTCTGCTAGCAAGAAACCCCCCCCTATGACTACACCAGGGTTCAGAATGTAGGAAGATCAATTAATCGTCTAAAAGCAAACTACTTCTCTAAACTACCCCAAACATGCCAAAACTAATACAAGAAAAGAAAAGATGAGGGAGAATGGGTAACTATACCTCTACTCCATGTCTGATGATGATCTCCTCATGCTTGGAAGTTTTGTTGACTGCACGCCTCCTCCCAGGGATGACCTACATCCAAAGATTGACAAACAAAAAAATACAAGCATGATATTTCATATACAAATTAGGGTTAGGTGTTAGAATGTCAAAACATAAACCAATAAAAGCATTAAGTACACCATGATTTGGGATAGAAAAGTAATTCTTTTATTATTAAATCAATGATTATACCTTTACAATCAAAGACGACTACCATTCCACGACCCTGGTCCGAGATCCTCTTCACCAAGCTCCAAGTGCACCTTTGTATGGATTATACTCTCAAGCTTATGATCTCTTCCTGAGAAGTGAATGGGTTCTGATGGAGGAAAAATGGGAAGATGAGGGAATACTGAGGAAATTCTCACAAAAGTGCTGCAATAACTTGGGCAAGGAGGGGATGTGAAATCGGGCAGAGTTTCACTATTTTTATCTCTAAATGTAAAATGAGACCCCAACACCTCCTTTTATATGACAAAAGGATGGTTATTTGGTTGGGTGATGGGCTATATCTGGTGGATTAGTTGGGGAACTACATAACAACCCATAATCTCAATGAATTCCTTGCAACTTTTGCAAGTATATGCGGGTTGTAATGGTGCAAAACACGTATGCATGCGAGTTGTAGTGGTGCAAAAAGCATATGTATGTGAGAAGTAATGGTGCAGAGTGCGTACATCTTCAAAAAAATTGGTTTTTAAGAAGAGAAACTCAGTAGTGCTTTGGCGAAAAATGCAAGTAAGAGGGCCAAAGGCCATGTATGCATGTCTTTAGCAATTTAGGGTTATAACATTAATCCCGTCATCATTGGGTTAGCCTTGAAATTTCTACTTAGCGTTTATAAAATCCATTCCATGGGGATGGGAAGGAAATGCAAGTTTTCAATCTACAATGATGTACACCTCCAATTGTACTCCAAGAATTTTCTCTCCAGTTACAATTTTTTTTTTTTTATAAACTTTATCTAGCTAATCAACTCTAGGTCTCCAAGTTTAATTGCATTGGGGAGTTTAAAACCACCACCCCAACTTAAACCTAAGGCCATATTATAATATAATTTTGGTGTGCTAGACAAAAAAAGTTTAGATTAATTTTATTACGAGGGATTATTTTAGGATATGTTGTTCAATATGGTGTGCAATATGTGCTCTTGATGTGTGTATTTACAAAAACGAAATGACTAAAATGAAAATATCAAAACCATAAGTTCTTCAAAATGTATTAAAAAAATCTTCACCACATTTTACTTTCTTCAACTGCAAAACTCATAAACATGGAGAAAAGAGGTAACACATGCATCAAAATAAAAATCTATTGCAATAAATTTAGAAAATCCCTAAAAAAATATTTTCCAGCCTAAAAATATGATTTTTCTCCTATAAATGGAGGATGCTAGCATTACCACATAGGGAAATATTAGAAGGAAGTTTCAGTATGCAATCTAACAAAGGACAACAGGTCCTTAAAAGGGAACCGTGCAAGTTTCCTAAAGTTTAATATATGGTAACATGGGTTTCCTTCAATAAAGTTGCATAGCTAAGATAAAACAAACAAAAAATATGCATGATCGAGGGAAAAATAAAAAATATAAGGAACATGACTACAACATTATATTGTCGTGGATCTTATATAGACAAATTCTACTAACGAAAAATCAAAGAGAAAATCAAACCAATAAATCTTTGAAACCAATCTATGAAAGAGATTGAAATTGTAATAAGCTCCTCCCTGATGGATTCACCATTCCATTGATGATAATTTTCTTAAAACATATAATATCTCCTATTAAGCGAGTATGAATAGATCAATTAGTTGGGTGATTAGTTGATTTGGTCTTTTTCTATTTATGGAAAGTTCTTAACTAGTTCTTAGTTTTGATTGTATCAAACCTCTAGGGTTTCTAAATATCTATTGCAGAAAATATATTAATAATGAGAAGGGAGAGCCATGCCCCAATATGTTTTTTTGTTCTTTTCCTCATATTTTTCTCTGCTTATCAAATTAACATGGTATCATAGTAGGTTTCTAAGATTTTTCATAGAGTGGAGAGCAGATAGATCACTAATCAAGATAGGTCATGGGAGACACAGATCTGAGGAGCCGATATCTGTAGAAAAAGTGGAAGAGCCAAAGCCAAGTTCACATAAGTCAAGGGTTTCAAAGGAACAAACCCTAGCCATTGCCATAAGGAGGTGAATTGGAATTTTTGTTTTTAGTTTGAATTTTTTTCTATTTTATTCGGGGTTAAATAATGCTCTCTCTCTATATATATAGGCTGTTCGGCTTAAAAATTAAAGTTGTCTTATTTTTCCGCAAAGTCTTTTTGTATATTCCGGTGATCAAAATTTTCTATATTAATAACATCAAGTTAGGGTATGGATGAAAGTTAAATGAGATAAAAAAAAGGCGATTGAGGATTAAAAGAAAGGGACAAAGGTAAAAAGTGGAGAAATAAGGAAATAACCTTCATGCATTTTCTTTGATTGATTTTAATTGGTTTCAACAAGTAATCTAGGGAAAACACATGGACCGGTTCTTGTTGGAAAGAACTATGAATTCTAGTCTCTAAGGATGAAAACCTTCTTGCAGGTCCAAGAATGTTGGGAACCAATGGAGAATTACTTCTTAGATCTCGATCAAGCAACTTTACAGACCATGACTAATGGCCAAATAAATTAGCTTGCAGAATTGAGGAAAAGGGAGAACAAGGCCAAGTTTTGGATCCAGAATTGAATGAGTGGCTTAATTTTCCCAAGATAATAGGAGCATCTAGTGCAAAGCAAGCCCATGATATCCTGGAATTAGCATATCAAAGTAATGACAAAGTGAATATTGGTGAAGCTTCAAACCCTAAGGAGAGAGTTTTAAACCTTAAATCTGAAGAAGGTAAAGAACATTAACTAGTTCATGACTAAGGTGATGGGTGTTGTGAATCAACTTTGGATTCAAAGAGAGAATATTGAAGATCAGAAAATTGTTGAAAAAGTTCTCAGAATCATACCTAATAAATTTGAAATAGTTGTCATTACCATAGAAGATTCCAAATATCTATCTAAATTGATAGTCTAAGAATTGATGGGTTCTCTTTTTTCACATGAATCAACAATTAGCATGGAAGAGGAATCCTTGGAACATGCAATCAAGACTCATGAATTCATTGGTAGAGGTAGAGGCAGAGGTCAAAGAGGCGAAGGAAGAGGAAAAAAAGGCATAGGTCAAAGAGGTAGAGGAAATCATCAAGTAGAAGGAAGAACAACACCAAAATAGTTAGAACAATCAAATCAGCCTAAATACTGTCATAATTAGAGGGGGACAGGCAAAAGATGGCCAAACAAATCTAAAGTCCAATGTTACTACTGCGAAAAATATGGTCACTATGAAAGTGAATGCAGAAATAAACAATCAAATATGAACAAGGGAAGACCTAATATCTCCAACACTAAAGAAGTGACATCTGAGACAATGCTCATTTCATGTCAAATCACTAAAGAAGATCACAATAAATATTTTTTATTGTTGGACAGTGGCTGCAACAATCACATGACACATAACCATTTTTTTTTCTAGCATTGATAGTTTTATTCAAATTGAAATTAATTTAGGAGAGGATCATCATGTCAAGGCCTTAGGAAAATGTATTGTGTCAGTATTAACCAAGCAAAATGAGAAGAAATACATTCTTGATGTCTTATATGTACCCAATCTTAGACACAATCTAATAACTATATGACAATTGAGTCAAAATGGTTATGATGTCAGATTCAAGGACTCCACATTGACTATCTCAGATAAGCCATCTAGTAGAAGACTTGTTGTAAAAGTTCAAATGACTAAGAATAAAATGTCCCCATTGAATATGAGAAGTGTAAACATGTCACAGTGATATGCACAAAATGTCTCAAGCACACATGAGACTTGGATGTGGCATCTTAGGTATGGTCACCTACCTTTCAAGAGTATTAGTCTCTTGCAAAAACAATTAATGGTTAAGGGACTGCCTATATTGAATGAACAAACCAACCCTTGTGAAAGCTGCATTCTTGGAAAACATCAAAGAGATAGTTTCCCAACAACCTCCTATAGAGCCAAAGAGCATATAGAAACAATTCACACTAATCTATGTGGACCCATGAAAACTTAGTCCATTGGTGGAATTTTTTATTTTATAACATTAATTGATGATTTTAGCATTTAATTTTGGGTATATTTACTCAAAAAAAAATCTGATACATTCACAAATTTCAAAGAATTTAAAGTTGTAGCAGAAAAGTAGAGAGGCAAATATCTCAAACTAATCAGGTTAGATGGAGGAGGAGAATATGACTCAAAGGAGTTTGCAATTTTTTGTAGATAATAGGGAATTAAAAGGAATTTCATCACCAGATACAGTCCACAACAAAATGGAGTGGCTGAAAGAAAGGATCAAACCATCGTGAACATGACAAGGAGCATGATCAAAGCTAAAAATATGTCTAATAATTTTTGGACTAAAGTTGTTGCTTGTTTAGTCTACATACTAAACAAGTATCCAACAAAAAGTGTGAAAGATAAATTTCCTCAAGAAGCATGGAGTGGCACGAAGTCAAGTGTTTCTCACTTCATAATTTTTGGTTGTATAGCCTATGCACATGTCTTAGAAGAGTTAAGAAGGAAACTTGACAACATGAGTGAAAAGTGCATTTTAATTGGGTACAGTGAACAATATAAATCCTATAGACTATATAATACAATCACCATGAAATTTGTGGTGAGAAGAGGTGTACAATTCTCAGAGGAAAAATCTTGGAGTGACCAAGAAAATGAAACAATGGACAACCGAAATCCATTACTCCAAATAGATGAACAGGTGGAAAACTTAGGACAACAAGTACCTTCACCAAGACTTCCAAGGTTACAAGTGCAAAGACAAGAAGAACAGACTAAAAATAGTTATTCTTCCAGCAGTGAATCAATAGGTTCTATCAGAAATAAGAAAACCAAGATCTTGAGGGAAACCCATGAGCTTGGGTGACATGGATCCATGGATGATTTTAAGGATGGAAATTTATTTTAAAATGTAGAAACCTTGGTGAATCTTACTAATCCTTTATATGCCAACTATAAATGTTTGGCGATATTTTTGCAAAAATATTCAAATTTCTATGGATTTTATATAGTTTGTATAAAATTTTGGCAATTTTTAAGGTAAAATAATTTTATCCTATAGAATTTGGGCGAATCATTTTTTAGAATGGTGAATATTTGTTGGGAAAAACCATGGAAAATTAGTCCATGAGCGAAATTTAGCCCCTAAAATCATCCTTGCATGGATCAACAAGCTCACTTTTCCTTATTGTCCTATCAACCTACTTATTTTGAAGATGCGATGAAAGAAGAACATTTGGTACATGCCATGAATGAAAAGATTGAAGCTATTGAAATGAAAGAGACATGGGATATTGTTGATTTCCCAACAGATAAAACCAACATTGGTGTTAAGTGGGTTTACAAGACAAAACTGAAAGAGAAAGGCAAGGTAGAGAAATATAAGGCAAGACTATTTTCCAAAAGGTTTTCCCAACAACTTGGTATTGACTATGGTGAGACCTTTTCTCTAGTAGCAAGGTTGGATACTATCAGAGTTGTGATGACCATTGCAGCCTGAAACAAATGGCTAGTTTACTAAATGGATGTGAAGTCAACCTTTTTGAATGGAAATTTAGAAGAAGTGGTGTATGTAGATCAACCACCAGGACTTGAAGTAAAAGGCCAAGAGTACAAAGTGTACAAGTTGAAGAAAGTCTTGTATGACTTGACTCTTATTTACTCAATAAGAGTCGAATTGACTTTTATTTACTGAACAATGGGTTCAACAAGAGCAGTAATGATCCCACTCTTTATACCAAATCATATCAACAAGGTAAAATTCTTATAGTTTGTAGTCATGGATGATTTTAGGGGCTAAATTTCACTCATGGTTTTCCATGGTTTTTACCAAAAAAGATTCGTTATTCTAAAAATGGTTCACCCAAATTCTATAGGATAAAGTTATTTTACCTTAAAAATCACCAAAACTTTATACAAATTATATAAAATCCCTAGAAATTTGAATATTTTTACAAAAATATCGCCAAACATTTTATAGTTGGCATATGAAGGATTACTAATATTTGCTAAGGTTTCTACATTTTAAAATAAATTTCCATCCTTAAAATCATCCATGTTTGTATTTATGTTGATGGTATTATATATACTGGTAATCTAATGTTAGATGATTTCAAATATGCCATGAAAAAAGAGTTTGAGATGACCAACTTTGGTCTTATGAAGTACTTTTTGGGAATTGAAGTTAAGCAATCCGCTCAAGGCATTTTCATATGTCAACAAAAGTATGCTACATATATTTTAAAGAGGTTCAGGATGGACAAATGAAAACCAACATAAACACATATTGCAACATGAACAAAATTGAGCAAGCAAGATGATGGACTATCAATTGATTAAAAAATGCATAAGAGGCTTGTAGGCAGCTTCATGTACCTTACTGCAACTAGAACTTGTGTTATATATGTAGTTAGTTTCATTTACAGGTTGATGGAGTTTCCCAAGGACTCTCATTGGAAAGTTGGAAAAAGAATTTTAAGGTATATTGTAGGTACAACTAATTATGGATTGTGGTGCACAACTTCTGAAGAAAACTTACTTACATGATACACAAAATGACTTTGTTGGTAGCATTGATGATAGGAAAAACACCTCAGGATATGCTTTTCATTTAGGCACAAATTTGATCTCATGGGCTTCTAAGAAGCAACCCATTATCTCAATATCTTTTGCAGAAGCAACATATGTAGCAACTACTACAACATCATGCCATGTAGTATGGCTAAGAAGACTCTTGAAAGATTTTTCACATGTGGAGAATGAGCCAACTTCTATTTTGTGTGACAACAATTCAACAATTGCATTGTCCAAAAACCACGTGTTTCACCGAAAAAGAAAACATATTGACACTTGTTATCACTTCATTCATGAGCTTGTCAACAATGGTGACATTTCTCTTCAATTTTGTGGATCTAGAGATCAATAAGCAGATATCTTCACCAAACCTTTGGGAAGAATTGTTTTTGAGTTTCAGAGACAACACTTAGGCATTGTCAGTGCTGAAGAATGTAACAATTGAGATTAAGGGGGAGTGTTAAAACATATATTCTCTCCCATTCACCGAGTATGCATAGATTATTTAGTTGTGTGATTAGTTGATTTGGTCTTTTTTTATTTATGAAAAATTGTTAGCCAGTTGTTAGTTTTGACTATATCAAACCTCTAAGGTTGCTAAATATCTATTGTAGAAAATCTATTTAATAATGAGAAGGGTGAGCCATGCCCCAATATGTTTTCCCGTGCTTTTCCTCATATCTTTCTCTACTTATTGAATTAACAAATTTTGGTAAAGTGTGTATTAATCATTGTCCACTAGTAGATTGGGATGGAAGTAATATACAACACAAAAAATACGAGTTTTACACTACCAAACAAGTAAGCAATAAATAAATCTAAAATAGGGTTTTGAAGAAAAGGAAAAAGGAAGAACATGTGATGTGCCATGATTGAAGAGTCCCCCAAGTTTGGTTGTTGTTCTAGAGGAGCAAAGGAGGAGGATGATGCTCAAAGTAAACCTATAGACGAAGAAAAACTCTTTCCCTACTCTAAATGGAAAAACCCTATATCTCACTTGAACAAGATATCGACTCTTTTAGTCTATTTGATTATTTAAATAAAGTAAAATGCATGAAAACCACCTCTTTCTCCGGCACAATATAATATGTGG
>ML815651.1:49212-81203 GCA_009831015.1 Picea engelmannii
ATTTTATATTAAATATGAGACATGTACAAAAATAGGCGCACTTTCATTTAGCATCTAGGCTCTCTAGCCTAACTCAAAACATAAGCATCCTAGCTTATAATAACTGGCTCACCAGCCTATAAAACACAACATATACACAAAGGATCCCTGGCCTCAATATCACACACACTTAAGTTGTTGTGCGTGGTATCCGAGAGTGTGCCCATTTCATGATTTTACTGCGCAGTACATGTGCACACTACACCATGGAAGATGAACGCCAAAAAGATATAAAACAACTCACCAAGTTAAGTACATTATTACATTTACAGTTAGGGTTCAACCTGGGGATATTACAGTTTGGTTAATTCTTCTACTCCAATACCTCTTTTTCATCAAGTAGAACCAAATCCTAAGAGTGGTATTAGGTAACAAGTGCTTCTAAAGAACATGCTAGAGATGAAATCTAAGAGACTACATGTTTTTGGTCTTTCATTTGACTTTTAAAATGGAATTTGAATAGAAACAATAAGAGCCATATCTGGTCTCTCATTAAATATTTCAAATGGAAGTCAAACTACAAAAGCAACAAGTGACACTTCTAATGCCAATATTGAGGGCCATAGTTTCAAAACAAAGCTGGTGATTCTTGAACGAATTATGGTTAGAGGTGAGGATGTCAATGAGATGACCCTCAACTAGTGGGATACACATTTGATCACTAAATTCATTTGGCAAGTGTTTGGCCAAAGTATTATGGGAAGCATACAATCTATTAGACAAAATGTATACATACAATCGGTGTCAATGTATTCAAGATACATGACATCTGTTTAATGCAATGTCTATAAGTAAAATGTTTGGTTTTTTGGAAGATACGAAGGCATGATTTCTGATTATGGTTAGGTCCCTCTTCAAAAAACCATTTGTTTGTGGGTGCATTTTGTAGATTTTTTGTTTGATTTAAAGTGGAAATTGGAGTGCACACAAGGGATTCATGTGGATCAACAATGTTTAATATATTGGGATAAACAAATGGAGGATCAAAATATATTATCTATCTACAATATAGACAAGGATTCTATCCTCAATTTGGGGTTGAGATTGCGTGGAGATAAGAGTTTAGGGTGTTATAGTGGGAAAACCCCCCTACAGACTACACTAGGGTTCTAAAGTGTAGGCAGAGCTAACCGTCTAAAGTATCCTACTTCTAACAACTATCCTGACAGTACCCCACAATCATACATAAGATGCAAAGTATAGAGCTCCGGTAGGCTTACCTTAAACCCCGCATCCAATGTCGATCCATTTGCACTCCGTTGTTTCCCGACTGCAGATCTCCTCCCAAGGCCAACCTGCATTCACCAAATGACAAAAAAGAAACTATGATCATGCATTCTATATATCGATTAATGGGTTAGATATCATAACAAAATATAAATAAATCATAAAGATTGAAGATATCATTTGGCAAGACGGAAACATTATTTCTTTATATTAATCTCACATAGTAGCTTACAATATGAGACCGACCACTGCTCCTCGAACTCGGTCCTAGGCTCCTCTTCACCAAGCTCCAACTTCTTCCACATATATTTATCCTATTCATTTCTCTCTAGGGAAATGGAAAATGTTTGCAATAGAGGAAAAAGGGCCGGAATAATGAATTCTGGCTCAAACTCACAATGTGGTTGCAAATAATTGGGGCAAGGGGGAATACTGAAATGGGCAGAGTTTATTTTCTCTCATGATTCTTTTAGGAATGGGACCCCAACACCTTATTTTATATGCAAAAAAGATAGTTATTCGATTGGGTGACCGACTATGGGCGGTCAATTGGTTAGGAAACTACCCAAAAGCTCGTATCCCCTTGCAAATTTTTATTTTTTGCAATTTTTGTGAGTATACGTGGGTTGTAATGGTGCATCTAGCGTACATACATGAGCTGTATAGGTGCAAAAAGCATGTGTACATGGGAAATAGTGGTGTAGGGCATGTACATCTTCACAAATATAGTTTTTAGAAGAGCTATTCAGTGAGGGCTTTGGCAAAAATAACAAGTAAGATGGCCTGATGCCAGGTATGCATATATGGTGCAATTTAGGGTTATAATGGATGCCCCCTAATGTGTGAGGTCAGAAGAGAATATGATGTCCGAAATACATTACAAATCTTCACCAACGTACGAAGCGAGTGAGCTCAGGGACCAGAGTTTGGAAGGTTCCATCTACAAAATAATAATTTGTCTCACCGAGGCGGGCATACCCATGCTCAGAATGAAATAAAATCATGGATGAAAATAAAATACACTGTCATATAACTATATAAAGTGTAGCCATGATCAATACATAGTGGATATACATCTCAAAATCAAAAGATATACATGTATAGTATCCATCTTCAAGAAGCCAATGACGTCTGATGGATGGATATGAAGCCTTCAAAGCTCGAGCAAAAGCTTCAAGATATTCAAAAATCGGGTAGGAGTGTAATATGAGTGTACAACTTCACTTCCCAGAGGTCTTCAATGGCTTTTCGGGAGCATACAAGAGGATCTCGGTGATCAGGCAGAGAACTTAATTGATTTCAAACAAGGACTTGATTGGAATTTTAGAATGGGCGGGCATGAGGACAAGAGACAAACTGCAGAAGGGCCAACTCAATCTGGGTAAAACTTCCCTTGGACAATAGAATGACAAATGATGAGATTCAGGAAGCATGGCATTGACATAAGTTTACGATGCAGGAGGCAACACAAACTCTCCATATGTTTGGAAGAATAACCAAACGGAGGAGGACACATCTCTATGTAGCGAGAACAACTTCCTAAGGTCATATTAAATCCCAGAGCTTGACGAACAAATTGAAGGATGTGCTTTTTCCACTCATTGTGCTGCCAACAAAAGAAAATACTTTTCCTTTCCTCCTTTTGGGTTATATTTGATTTTTTTGTCTTTTTCAATAATTTTGGAAAGCTTGAAAAAGAATAAAAGAATGCTACATTACAGAGGAGGAAAAAGTGTCGCAAACATACTAGTTCCAAGCACAAGGAACACATTGATTCTCAGATCAAGGAGACATATGTAGGAAAATGAAACTCAGGAAAATTCTTCCATAGGTCAAGGTGTCAAGACGCAAAGGAAAAGTGTTATAAGGCTTGCGTATAAGGCATGCTTTAGATGGTTCAGTTGAGAGCAACATGGAGCCGACATTAGGCCGAATACATAGGGATGCAAATGAGATTAACATGACACAATGATAACATCCTTCAATGTAATTTTAACGATCCCAAAGATGGTAAGATCGACGTTTTTTCATTTTTAGAGAGTCTGAAAAAGCGTAAAAGAAGACTCCACTGGGGTACCTTTTTTGAAGGTAGTCTAGTCGGTTCGAAAAAGGGGTAAACTAGCACCGAAAAGACATCTATTCAAAACCATTTTAATGTGTGACAAAGACAAGGTCACTCAACAATATTTTCAATTTTAGGGAGTCTGAAAAGAGATTAACTATGGACTCACTCCCTTTTTCTAGATTTAGTCTCCCTAGCTTGAAAAAGTGAAATTTACTGAGGAGAACTCTCCCGGCGAGACGAATCTCTCGAGGTGTACCTTTATCCTCCTTAATCTATAGGCCAAAAAAAAGGGGTAAACTCATGCCAGTAGATGTTTTTCTGAACCAATTAATGAGTGTGAAGAAACAAGGTCACTCGGTGATCTTTTCACTTTTAAGGAGTCTGAAAAGAGCTTAACTATGGACTCCATGGGGGTTCCTTTTTCGTAAATTTATTCCCTCAGGCCCGAAAAAAGGGTTAAAATTATACCTAAGAATACTCTTCTAGCGAACCGAAGCTCATAGAGTATACCTTTGTTCATACAATTGACCGTCCAGACCAAAAAAGGGGTAAACTACCGCCGGACAGACGTGCCTTCAAGTTTTAGTTTGGCGAGTGTGAAGGGAAACAAGATCGCTCGACAATCTTTTCATGTTTAAAGAGTCTAAAAAGGGCTTAAAGAAGACTCATCATTGTTTGGGAGTCCCAAGGGTGAGGTCAAGAGTGATGATGAATCATGCAAATGAGGCTCAAACTCGTAATTAGGACAAGACTAACAAGGACTCCCGAGCCTAAGTTCATTAACAACAGCATGGACGCCAAAAACAATGAGGATCTAACTAGGGAATCCATGTAGAGGCAGGATATACCACTAAATTATGACACTTCTAAAGCAGTAATGATGGTTCCATGTCACAACTCGGTGGGATCGATATTATGGAAAAAAAAAGACAACGAGATGCAGAAAGTGGAGGTGGAATCCTAACTTAGATGCAAAAAGTTGGAAAAATGACTTTTCACCAAAGGACCTTTAAAAAAGACCCAACTCTTAAAAAGTTTCCCAAGACCAAAAGTGAAGTGTATCGTAACATCCCGTGAGAAACTCAACAACTATGCTAAATGATTTTCAAGCTAGAAAAAACGACAAAAGGGTCCAAAAAATGACAAAAAGGGGCCAAAAAGTCTATAAATAGAAGCTGGAAGCTCATTATCACCATTGTAAGTTGAGAATTGACCAAAAAGTAAAAAACACCCCTTTGATAAAAGAGTTGATTCCAGGAGCTTCAGAGGACGAAACGAGCATCCGCATGGACCAAGTAAGTACAAACTAGCTCCTCCTGCATTTCCATACTTTCTTTTTGCTTTTATTTTAGATTTTGGGAGGGTGCACGTCTCTTAAAAAGGTCGGCCCTACATGTACGTGGGCTGTCATAGGACAGCCTGCATATGCCCACGGGCAGAAAACAGTCTGCCTACGTGCATATGTGACTGTGTCCAATACAACTTGTGTACACCCTCAAAGATGTGGAAAATTTTAAGAATGCAAGATTTAATCCTCCATGGACTTGTCATTTTTCAGAATGTATGTCCACTAGAGAGAGAGAGAGCATGAGGATGTGGATATTTTGGTTGATGAGGACCCCGCAGCTATGGCCACATTGAGACAATGTAGTTTGTGGAAGTTATTCTGGTGTCCATTTATGAGGGCACAACCCAAGCTGCTAAACGCCTTGCTAGATTAATGACATCCTGACCCTGAGGCATTTATGATTGAGGGGCAGTCATTGACTCCAACGACTGAAGACATTTACTTCCTAACTGGTCTCTCGAGGAGAGGTAATCCAGTCAACTTACGTACTTTTCTCTCCGGGCCTCACAACATTGAGGAGTTGATTGGAGTCCATTGCAAGGCTGGTACTGAGAAAATAGGTTCTCAGGTGCCGATAAACAAGATCAACAATATATCACTAAAAGTGATAGTTCTACTCATTGGGTGGATTACTGGATCTGTGGCTTTACATTAGGCCTCTCGGGTGCACATGCATTATGCAGTGCAGTGCTTAAATGCACAGATTTTTGATTGGAGTACAACCATTCTAGACTGCATGAAGAGACAACTCACCGAGTGTCGCGGGGGAGAAAACAAAAACTTCGGGTTTGGGACCATTCTGTGCTCTTTCTTCTTCGAGAGGGTACCCAGTCTTAGTCCATGAGAGAAAGTGCAGGGACATGAGGCCTCCCTCCCAACATTATGTAGATGGTCAACATTGTTGCCACGACAGGGGGGCGGGAGGACCATATAGGCCTTTGATGATAAGTTTTTTGACTGGTGGGAATGATAGATTCTGACAATAGAGGACTACCCCTGTGCTAGGATCAACTTTTCCATGGATCCGGATATTCCCGTACCTCCTGGAGGTGATCGAGGAGAGATAGGTATGTTTGGTTTTTAAAGTTATTTAATTTTTATTTCTTTTTATATATATCATTTTTATTCGTACCAGAGTATCTGACAACTATGTATATGTTATGTATAGATGTGGGACCAGTGCATTCAGTAGACTTCTCAAGGACTAGGCATCATCCTCGACCATAGGCAGGACCATCCGCTACCGTCAGACCAACAACAACAACAGGGGGGCCTATAGCCGGAGAGGCTGAGAAAGTATTGAGACGGGTGGAGTGGAACCTTACTGCGCTCACTCATACAGTCCCTATGGCAAATATCGGGGATCTCCCACCATCGATGCAACCTCACGTAGTTGGGGTACCATAAACGTGGGTCCAACTCTTCCAGCATTTGGAAAACGTCGTTGTTCACTATGGCAAGGCCAATAGACCCCGCCCTTAGCTAGGCTGGACTACTTACGTGCCGAGGGAACCTTTTGTATATTTTTGAGGGCATAAGCCCTGTGACTCTTACTGGACATATATTTTTGAGGTGCTTTCTGTTATTGGATAAATCCGTAAGTGTGGACACAAACCGATCTCCCTAGATCCACCTGGATCTAGAACAAAGCAAGACAAAATAATACTCTTTCCCTAGATTTTGACTATTGAATTAACTAGGATGCAAGAACAAGTAACATACCTTATAATTGCTTCCTATGGTCTTTTTTTCTCCCACTTCGCTCCATTTCTCTCGTGTAGTCAAGACCAAGACAACACAAACCAACCAAAGTGAAGAAAGCACGATCTATTCAATGGTCAATCTATGTATATGATCAAGGAATTATACAATAAAGTGGAAATAGATTTATGGGAAAGGGACATATTACTGTATCATATTAATGGAAAGTAAAGATTACAACCTGAGCCTTGATGTCACAAAATTCCTTTCGATGGCCCTTGACTCTGACACACACACTTTCTCACTTGCATGAAGAAGATCAACTCTTTTGGATTAACTTGCTAAGGTCTCCAAGCTGCTGTAGCATCAGTCCTTCACACAATCCTTTCACTAATTCTCCAATGAATCTCTTGCTTGTTTGCTTCTAACCTTTTCCATGAGAATTCCCTCAATATATAGGAGAGAATAAATTAGTTACTTGGATAAGAATGATCCCAAAATATCAGGGAATCCAGTACTAGGATAACCATTCAAATGCCATCTCATCCTTCTAGAAGATTCCCTTCTAGAAACATCGAGAATTCATCTTTTTTCCTTGCTTTAGAAAGAGTTCACACCCTAGAAGTTCAACACAGTGTGAACTTCTTGCACCCTGGCTTAAGGCAGCCTGCGAGAATCATGCATTCTCGCAGGTAAATATACTAGTAGCCTGCGAACCTCCTTCAAAAATGATATTTCTGGAAAGAGAAGATAGTAACTTTTCTCAGGAGAAAGTTCTTATGAAGAGCCTGAGTACACCATCATCCATACATCATCATGATGAAAAAAATCATGGGTAACAGAATGCCCCCCAAAGTATGAGATTGGAACCAGTGATAGTCGATAGACTTTGTAAGCTGTATGTGTGTGTCAAGAACCAGGAGCACATCTAATCGGAAAACTGCGAACAACCAAGCATCTGCAGAATATATATATCAAATCTGAGGTAGGTATTCCCATACTCAGATCATAGACTGATGAAATTATAGACATGGGTCATGGCCACCAAACATGCATTGTGGATCCATGCCGTCAAAATATAGCATAGCCACTGGAATACACTGTGGATCTATGCGAGAAATTTCAAATCAAGACGACATAGCCACGAGACATACACAGTGGATCTATGTGTCGCAAATTATACATACTCCATCGCAACCTGGATCACAAAGATGATATCTAGGGTCTTCAATTTCGTTGCCCAAAGTACGAATCTAACCATGTGATTACATGTGTTGAAGTCGAACATGGTAGAAACCACTTGATTATCGGTCATTGATGAAACCGTTAACAAGTGCGAGGGAAATCACCATTGATGTCAATAACTGCCAAGGTACCATAGTACAATCCATCGAGTGTGAATAAATGAGTTGAAGTTGAACATCCGATGGAATCTCTCGATCAGGGGTCAATGATGTAAACCCAATGTCGAAAGTGAGGAAACTTGCCATTGAGGCATGCAAGCTCCAAGGTACCAAATAATTTCTAAGTCTTGATTCCGGATAATGAGCTGAAGTTGACAGAACAAAACTCGTCACAGGAGGGCCTTGATGTATCCCCCATCAATGACACGAAATGAGTAACATATTTTGAAGGTGAAACAGAGTAGGACTTGGACACAGGGAAGGCCGACATGGAGAGAATGGATAACTGCAGATGGCCGACTCAATATAGGTTTCAGATGGACTTCTCTTGAACATATGAACGACGTGACCAATGATTTGGAAGCATTGACTCAAAGACAACACAGGGAATGACCTTGTAGCAAATCGAATGAGAGACAAATGGATTTCCCAAACCGGCTTCAAATGATGAATAGGGGGTGTCATGTTCAAGAGCGACACTGACTGCCAATTAATACGACGATAAAAACATATCCCTTTCCCAAATTTTCCCCCACCATTTCTGGCAAGTACCTCTTTATTTTTACGCAAGCTTGAGGAGGATAACATATGCTTGTTGATGTAAGCTCATCCTTTAGATGAGTCCCTCAGAGTATGTTTAACGAACCCTAAGAAGGAGTGGTTCGGTCCCATCACGGGTCTGTCAATGTTTGTTTAATGAGTCCAGAGATAGAAAACTCGAAGGTTTTTCAAGGTTATAGAGTTTGGAAAAACACTTAAAAGGGAACTCTCTCAGTTCCTTTTTCGTAAAATAGTCTGGACGAGACCGAAAAAGAGATAAATTATCGCTCACCAGACGCGTACTTCAAATACTTTATCGAGCGTGAAAATAACAAGGTCGCTCGGCGATATTTTCATGTTTAGAGAGTCTGAAAAGAGCTTAAAGAGGACTCCAGGGGGGTTCCTTTTTCGTATAACCTTGTTGAGCCCAAAAAAGTGATAAAATTATGCTCGACCGCGTTCTCATGTATTTACGAGCGCAAGAACAGACAAAAACGACGCTCGAGGTTTTATGTAAAAACCATAAAAAACAATAAAAAACACGCCATAACAAAGAAAAATATGTCCATATCCCCGTATTTAATCATCAAAGTCATCACGCATGCAAGTCATTACACTCAACATGACATTAAGGATTAGGTTTAATCGATAAACATTCATAAAAACCCAAAATGATATAGTAAAAGTAATAAAATGAGTAAATACTCTTTTTTTACCACATCATTTTACATTTCCACTATTGAGCTCCAAAAACCCCTCTTTTACCCTCCGAGTTTGGCGTCAATTTGCGGGAGCTACGAGAGACCATTTAGCGAGCCATCTGCGACATTAAGGTAAGCTCTTCGTCCTTGACATTTTCATGGTTTAAATTTGTAATTTCATTGGGTAAATGTTTAGTTTTGAATTGAGTTTTCAAGCCTTACATGCGCGTTGCAATTCTCGCAGGCGGGCCATACGGGGCCTACGAGAATGAGGCGTTCTCGCAGGTGAGCCTAAGGCCACCTGCGAGGTTCTCGCACTGTGCACACAGGGCACCTGTGAGAACTGCAAAGCCCAATTGTTTTTTAAATTTTTAGCCAATGAAAAATATTCAAAGCATGAAAAAAGTTATTAATCCTCTTATTGTGTTCCTTGTGCAGATAATTGGCCATCAACATGGTGTTAGAGTGGTGTGAAAGGGAACATGAAGAGGATAATGCAATAGCCAAAAACCATCCGCCTACCATAGCTGCTTTGAGATATTGTGGGCTCTTGAAATACTTTCGCATGCCGGGCATGAGGGCCCAAGTCATACTTTTAGAGTACCTGGTTCGCATGTGGGACCCAGATCAGCAGGTGTTTCGTGTGGGGGTCCACACATTGTCCTTAGACATTGAGGACATTTACTTTTTGACTGGATTATCCCAACGAGGGTACTATGTGAGCTTGACCGGTAGTAGAGGTGGTGGGCTACCGATGAGTGAGTACTGCCGTATACACTGCGTACCCAAGACCGAAAGAAAGAAAGGAAAAGTGGCTATCTGGGGGGTAACAGACTTGACCCTCCGTACTATCCTTTTCAGTATAGCTCGGATGGCTGGGAGTTCTGCTCCTCATATGGCATTACATAGATACTTCTAGTATGCTATTGAGTGTATTGAGCCTCGAGTGTTCAACTGGGCAGATGATGTACTGCGCAGTATAAAAAAGAAATTGACCAAGTGCAAGCGTGGAAACCTGAAGCAATTAGGGTATGGATCTTTGTTGGTATCCTTCTTCATTGAGTGGGTCCCATTACTGAGGCTACAGGTGGAGTGGAACTTACCAGCTCCCAGGGATCCACGGATGCTGAGATGGTGTCGGCTCATGGCCCGACACGTAGCAGGACCGATCATCAAACATGATGATACTTTCTTTGACTGGCTTCAACCACAGATGTTGATGGTTGATGACTACACTTATGTTGGGCTGGTTTTCCGAGGAGATCCGGATTTGGCATTACCAGAGGATGCTCAGTGGGGGACCTTGGTAAGAAGGACACACATTTTTTCTTTTAAATGTTTTTGTGAATTTTATCATTTTCAAATGTTTTTGTTTTATATATTCGTTCGAATACTAATACAAAATCGTTTGTTGATAACACAGATGTTGGACCGTATAGACCTCCTGGAACTTCTCCTATCCAGAGGTGAGGAGAGGTAGCAGCAGCACCACAGTATGCTGAGGATTATCAGGTGGTAGAACAGAATTTAGAGGGCCTAACTGCAAACATTCCAGACATGACTCTGGAAGAGGTTCCACGACGCGATCAACGTCACACTGTAGGGGTATCAACATCTATGAGTCGAATGCTCTGTAGGGTTTCTAGGGAAGTCGTGTGTTACCGTGAACGTCACCCGCGACGTTACTTTGTAGAAGCTATAAGCTTCAATTTTGACATTTTGGTCTTCGAACAAACTTTTTGTAAAAAACTCTTTTATATCGTTATATATACAGATGGCTTCTACCGGTTTACTTTATATTGTGTGAATTTTGATGTGTTTGATTTATAAATGATTCAAATGTCTGTCCAATACATAATTAGTCAATGCATCTGTTAATGTATTTAGACATCTAGGAATATGTTGATATTCAATGTGATCAAAATAACGTTCCAAGAGGCGAATTCGCAAATATACCCATAATAAAGTAGGAATTCGAATAGAGTAGACATTACTTAACTGTAGTACTACAAGCTGCGAGTCAAGTCGCACAACCAAATGACGAATTTCGAGCGAGATAGCATCAACCAATAGTTCAATAACGATGCTATACTCTACAATGTTACTGGTCGCACGGTCGAGGCACACACCTCGTAAAGATACAAGTTCATTTGTTGGGGTATAGATTGCCCACGTAGCGGAAGCAAGGTTCTGAGTACTACGGCTAGCACCATCAGTGAAGCCAATATAGGGTAGCGAAGACTTCGACATCTGAAAATCAAACACAATGTCAGATAATGGCAGAGACCAGATAACGACAAAAGAAAACTATAGTAACACACGCAAAGTATGATACATTAAAATACAAGTACTTGTGCACAGATGATTTATGCATAGTACTTCTTCAAGTACAACCCATTCCTGGGTTCACTCAAAGGGATACCATCGTAATATACCAACTCATATTCTCCTTTGTCCAAAACTCGACGAACGATATAAGGACCTCGCCACATAGGTTCGAATTTCCCAGCTCCTAAGACATCTCGATCCTGTTCATAGAGAATAACAAGATCACCTTCAGAGAACACGCGAGGCTTGACATGCTTGTCATATTGGGCCTTGACACGCTTTTTTTGGGCTTCTATTACTAGGGTAGCGTCACGTCGAGTTTTGTCTAATCGCATAAGATACAATAGACGTTATTCTTCATCAGAAGTGTTGGGTAGGAGTTCAACAGCTAGCTTCAGAGAGGATATTTCACATTCTATAGGAAGAATGGCTTCCACACCATAGACTAACCGAAAAGGTGTAAACCCAGTAGCGGACTTGAGAGATGTCCGGTATGCCAACAATGCCGGAAACAACATTGTGTGCCAACTTGTTTTATGAATTCCTATCATCCGTCGAAGCATAGTTATGAGAACTTTGTTGATCGCTTCGACCTGGCCATTAGTTTGTGGATAATAGGGTGTTGAGTTATCATGGCGAAGACCCAAATTTTCCATAAGTTCAGACATCATGAAATTACTAAAGTGACTACCGTGATCGGTGATGATAGCTTGGGGAACACCAAAACGAGCTATGACATGATTAAAAAGAAACAAGGCTGCAATCTTTCTAGTATTGTCGAATGTCAGCATCACCTCGGCCCATTTCGTAAAGTAATCAACAACTACAATGATGTAACCATGCCCCCCGGCCGAGTGAGGGTGACATGTCATAAAATCGATGCCCCATTTCGCAAAAGGACCAATAGAGACCACAAGATGAAGAGGAGCAGGATGTGACCGAATTTTCTGATTGTAGGTCTGGCAGGCATGGCATTTCTGAATGGCAGTAATGCAATCATGAAACAAAGAAGGCCAAAAATACCCTGCGCGTAAGATCTTCTGGGCAGTAGGATACCCAGACATATGCCCACAACATGCTCCGGAATGGTAGTCATTCAGAGCTTTCTCGGCTTCGTCGAACATTAGACAACGTCGAAAAACAAAGTCAATTCCCTGAAAGTAAAGAGTATCCCCGAGGATAATGTATTGACGAGCTTGATATCGTATGCGATGTCGTTTAGTACTAGACAAAGTAGGCCAGAAAGTCTGGGTTTGGAGATATATAATGATATCTCCATACCAAAGATCATCGGTGCTAATAAGGAAAAGATATTCATCGGGTAATGAATCTACTGCTACATTTTTCGTGGCAGAGTGAGGAAAATCGCATATCAATTCAGCAAAAACTAAGGACTTCTTAGACTTGGTGCGATCGAATTCCAAGTCAAACTCCTGGAGTATGAAAATCCATTTGGAGTATTTGCCCCCTAGCAATTGACGTGTCAAAATATGTTGCATAGGGTTACAATGAGAAATCACCGTAGTCTTGCGTGAGAGGATATAATGCCGGAAGCGTTGAACGACTTGAACGACAGCCAAGGCCATTTTTTCAACATGTTGATACTTGATTTCTGTTGATGTAAGACTTCGAATCAAGTAATAAATAGCATGTTCATCATGCGCATCATCCTCTTGGACGAGAACCATGCCAATAATGTACTCCGAGGCAGCAAGATAAAGGAAATAATCGCGACTGTAATCGGGAGGAAAGAGAAGCGGAGCTCGTGTTAGGGACAACTTCAAAGCTTCAAAATCATTGTTGGCAATGGTATCCTAGATGAAATTTGAATCTTTCTTTAGTAGCCGTGTAAAACCACAAGTGATCTCGGCGTAATTAGGAATAGAACGACGAAGAAATTTTTCTTTCCCCTGCAAACTTTGCAACTGGCGTAGTGTAGAAGGAGGAGGGAGATTAAGAATTGCCTCAACCTTCAAAGGATCCACCCAGATCCCATGACGCAAAACGATAAAACCTAGAAGACGACTGGATTCTACACAAAAAATGCACTTATGGGGATTTAAACGTATCTGGTAGAATCGACAGCGAACGAAAATGGCTCGGAGGTGAGTGGGGTGATCGACTCTGTGCAAAGAATGAGCTGGTAAATCGTCCAAATAGGGTTGAACGATATGCTTTATATCATGAAAATCATAAGACATAGCGCGTTGAAAAGTGGTGCCCGCATTCTTAAGATCGAAAGGGAGTTTCCGATAGGCAAAAGTACCCCAAGGAAAAATAAAAGCAGTCTTATGTTGATCCTCATGAGCAATGTTAATCTGATTATAGCCGGAGAAACCATCCATGAGGGAGAAGATTTCACTACCAACACAATCATCGACAATCTGATCGACTAAGGGGGTAGGAAAGTTGTCTTTGGGACAAGCTTTGTTGATATCCCTATAATCAACACATACACAAATACTATCGCCTTTCTTGTCATTCGGGACATGATTAGAAACCCATTCTGTAAGAGCCACCTGATAAATAAAGCCGGCTTTCAGAAGTTTTTCAACTTCGAGTTTGATAGCAGCCGCTTTACGGGGGTGAACTGGATGAAGGCGTTGCTGGACGGGTTTAGCGCCGGGGTATGTCTTTATCTCATGTACAACAATGGCAGGGTCGATACCTGGCATTTCTTCATAGCTCCAGGCGAATATGTCACGAAATTCTTTGAACATGGATATATAGGTGACTATTTCATCCTGGGAACATGAAGCTCCAATATGGACATTTTCTACGATCCCAGGTTTAACGGATATGTCAATGGGAATCATGGGAGAGATATTACTAAGGTTCCCTTCGGAAAACACATCATGTGCAGTCCCGGAAACGGTCGAGATGACAACAATGGTCAACGGAGGTGAAATCTGTTGGTAGTTCTCAAGATTGTGTTGTTCCAGAAAGAGTATGGAACGATGATGCCCATTGTCCCAAGGGGTGTCCTCCATAACGGACATGATCATCTCGTCAGTGGGAAAAATAACATGAAAAGGATCAGGAGACAACTCATCAAGAGAGGAAGTAGAAGGTGTTGCCGATTGAATTGCTTGATAAGCAGATTCAACTGGACTTAACGGCGTTGCATCGCCGAAACGAAGATAATCTCTAGGGTCAGGGATAATCCAAGGGTCGTGAGATGCTGGAAGTTCATGAGGGACGGTGGAAATCATGTTGATAGAAGCAACAGATGGGTGTGGAACATCGGGTGGAGGAATGGGGAAAGTACCCATTAACGAGGAGTCCTTTAAAAGGCCGACACCGACGTTCTCATAACCCCGGGGGGTTTTAGCAATAAACGGTACATTGCCCGTACGAGTATCAGAATTGAAGAAGGTGAGTTGGTCAATGGTAACAACCTTTCCTTGATGAGGGAAACGTACTACATGAAAAAGTGTTGACACAACAATGCACATGGAATCGATCCAGCTGCGGCCAAGCATAAGATTATAATCAAGGGGAGCGTCAAAGACTTCCACTTCAACTTGGACCGTTTTACCTTCTAACGTGATAGGAAACGAAGGAAGAACACCGTAAGGCTTAAAAACAGAGCATTGAAGGCTTTAAGAGTGTTCTGGGATTCATTCAAAGGAGGAGAGCCAATGGCTTTCCAACAAGCAAGAGACATAACACACGTCGAGGCACCCTCGTCGATAACAGTTCGGCAAATGTTTTTGCCGGAGACAACTACTTGGATTTGAAACGCGAGTTGAGGGGGTAACCTTGGAATGTGATATTCCAAGTCAAAGACTATCAAATTCGTATCTGTCGGGTCAATTCCACCTATAGCTTTCAATAGTGCCTTCCGTTGTGCAGGACAAGACTGAAGGACTTCAAGGGCTGACATTGCTGATGGTGCTTGGGCCAGATCTTCAACAATGGTGTAGTTCTGGGCCGCACGAGCATGAGGATTGAAAGCCGATTTTCAAACGACACCTTTTGGGGGGGGTCATAGAACTGTATCAAGGTTCGGTTGTTCGAGATGAAGAGGACCGTTAGAAGGTGGAGTCGCTGGAGAGTGTTGTACCAAAGCAGGAGGTAAATCGTCAACCTTCTCCTTAGATGGAGAATAATATTTGGCTCGAGTCGTAAGTGCAACGTTGTTCTTCTTAGAATCACCAGTACACATCAAAACATATGATGTCGTAGAAGAGGAGGGTTGGTCGTGAATGACCAACTGAGCTTGTTGTTGAGACGGGAAGGGTTGGGACAAGACAGCCGGTGCAGGTGGTTTTGGGGTTCCTTGAAGGAACTTAGTGACCTCGGCACGTTGTGGACAATCCTTCGTGTAGTGATCATCACCATAGATAAGGCAAGGGTATCGTGGTTTGCGCTTATCCCGATCTTCAACAGGAGTGGTTTTGGGTTTCTCTGCTTGATTATTATTTTTTCCCTCCTTATTCTTACCTCTCCCCTTTTTAGATTTATTTTTAATGGCTGGGGTAGATTGGACAACATTTACCTCAGAAGTTTTGCCGGTGGGAGTGGCAGGAGACGGAGCATTCTGAACATTATAAGAAGAAGATTTAAGGTTTGTGCTTGAAACAGAATGTGATTGGGCTTGGGCAGTACCAATCACACCATCAACTGCATGCGAGGCAGTTGGAGTAGTTGAAGTTTTCGAAGCATTAGGACGAGGTAACTCAAGTAGTAAATCATAAAGTGTTTCCGTTTGTGAATAAACAAGATCAAGATACTGAGCACGAATTATAGCTTGCTCTTCTGTGACAACGCCACCCATAACAATGTCCTTACCGATTTCGTTTACAAATGATTTTGTAAACGATTTTGCCAGTAACTGATCAGGGAGCTCAAGTTTAATGAGACGACGCCTCCTTCACCATTCATGAATATGATCCAAAATATGAGTTCCTTTAGTCTATTTGAAGGAAGTCAAAATCTTAGTCCCGGTATCATAATGGATTGGTAACTGGTAATGTGTAAGGAAATCCATAGCTAGGGTGTTGAAATCAGAGAAGAAACCTCGTGGCAATTCGATATACCACTTCGCAGCAGAACCAGTAAGGGTTCGTTGAAAAAGACGCAAATGAATAGAATCATCCATCAACGAGTTGGATGAACACCATAGGTGAAAAGTCATAACGTGATTTTTCAGGTCCTCTCCCACTTTTTCGTCGAATTTAGGAATGTCCGATGGAAGCTTGGCTGGAATAGAAGGCCATTGGGGAGAGTGATGAATAGGATCATTTAGAATCCTAGACAAATCCGACAAATTCAAAGTAGCAAGAAAAGGTAACTGTCGATTCACCTGCGGGTACTGGTGGCTTTGGGGTGGAAGCCTTGTCGGCAAACCAGTAGGACCGTAAGCAGTCTGCCCATAATGGGAAGACCCAGGTTGATTCGTTGGTGGTTGGAGAGAATAGTAGCTTGAGGGATTGTAACCTTGAGCGGGGACATGAGTTTGAGCATTCGTACCCCAAATAGGATTGGGTATACCTGGATATGGTTGGCCTATAGTAGGGACATGCAACTACTTCCCCCTAGTCATTTGAGAATTTTGTATCATCTGATTCCAATACTGGGCCAAAGAAGGAGGTATATTTTGTTCGAAAGGTGGGGTTAGTCCCCCTATCGTAGGCAGTGTTCCAACTTGAAGTTGTGTCCCAATCGAAGGTTGAGTAGTAACTGGAACGTGTCCGGTAAGAGGAAGTTGAAACATACCACCTTGTCCACCAACGAGAATCTACAAGTTTGGTGTAATGGACGGTATAGTGCCACTAGGATTAGGATTGCCAGAAGGAAATTGAGGGAGTGTCGGAATAAAACCGGGAATAGGATTCCCTGGAAGAGAAGGACCACCTGGAGAACCAACTAGGGTTTGCAGAGGTGTTGGATTAGAAGCATTCAACAAAGCATTCAACGCATGGTATCTGGGTGGTAGTGTCGGAGTGACATTGGGCGTTCGTTGCATGTTTATAGGAGGAAGACTAGCTGCAGTAAACCCGGTTGGGACACTCGTAGTATCTGCGAGATGGGCCATTTTGGCAGGGACAGTAAAGTGATAAGTGGTAGTCAATGGTACTGTCTCTAAATTAGAGATTTCAGAAATCACAGGTACAATAATCTCAGAAATTACAAGGGAACCTGGACCAAAAAGGGTGCGTCGGAAATCACCTGCAGACCAAAAAAGATCTTGGCCTTCTATGCTGGGAAAAGGCCCAACGGGTGATCCAGAAGAGCTAACAACTAATTCTCTAGAAGAATTCAGTAGTCTTAAAGGGCGTTGAGAATCACTAGGAAGTCGAAAATCCTCTCGAGTATTTGTAATTTGAAAACGTTCTAGAGAGTCAGTTCGTTCCACTTATGGTGTGGTGATGACTGTGGCTTCACTCGGCGTGGGTTGTGAACCTTCCAGATGCTCTAGAGATAAACCCTGCATTCTACGTGAACGACGTGGAGGAGCTATTGTAAACGAGTGACAAAATTCACGAAGAAAATCCTATGGTCAAATTCGAGAAACAAACAACACGTGCTAGTAAACAAAATCTAGTAAGCAATCACCAAGCAAACAAGACCTTCTAATTTCGAAGCCACTAGTTGGTGATGAAATCCAACGTCGCAACAACGAGACGAGAAGGGGCGGGGCTAGGGTGGAAAAGTTATGCTGACGACCTCCTTAACGGACTTACACCCTGGTGCAAGCTCCCACACATAATCGTGGGTATACCCTCCAAGGAGCCTGAGTGAGTTTGGTCAACGTCAATTCTAGGTATCGTGAAGACTTTCCCCTTCACAGTCACCTTGGGTAAGAACCTAGAAAGATAGGCCACTAAGGTCACCACCAACAACAATAAAGCCTGGGGGAACAATCGATAGTCCGATCCACACGCAAGGGCAGGGTATCTAGCCCACAATCAACTCAAAAGGCTTCCACTCATCATTGTGGGTATACCTCCGAGTGATCCCCGTAATACATGCAATCTCTACACTGATATCAACAAAGCAGGGTGAGTAACTCTGCCAATATCAATGCGACCTAGTGTTTGACCCTTGTGTGAGAAGGGCTTCCCAGGACAAGATGTTGCAAATGGAATTTAACACTCCCTAACACAAGATGTTATTGTGTGTTTTGTGCTTTTGGAGAGTGTATCTTTCTTCCTACTCCAAAGCGCTAGCCTAGCTAAATGTTGGTGTAATAGAGCCCTAGAAAAAAGTTACTAGAGAAATTTTATGATTATGCAGTGTTATTAAGAGCTCTTGTTTACTCAAAGGTAACGGAAATGAAACTTATGTTGTATGACTCTGACCCAACAATGCAAGGATGAAAATGAAAAAATATCACTTTCCATTCAATGAATCCTATGTATGGAAGAGAGAGAAAGTTTTCTAGATCAATCCTGAACTACAATGCAAAATTTCCTTTAAAATGCAAATACAAACAATCACTTATCAAATGACAATGCTCTATTGGGTCTTTTCAACAACTTCAACAATCGCAATAATTTGATTTTCAATGTTTTCTAAAACGAAAATAATTTTTTGAAAGAAAAACTTTTTGTTTACTTTTCAAAAAGGACCCACACTAGAATAGCGAGAGTACTGAAAATCAAAATCCAAATGAACAAGCAATGAAAAACTTAATCAACTCTTTCAATGAAAGCAAAAATAAAAAGAAAACCAAAGTAGTCTTCTCAATGCAAATGAAAATGATCTTTCAAACCAATAAGCAAATGAGAAAAAAACCAAGTACTCAACTTTCAACCAATCACTGGTTCTTAACTAATCAAACACACTCAGATTCTAAAGTCAGAGAGAATGGTTTTGCCAAGAAAAGTCAAGAAACGAAAGTCAAGACACAAAATGACAAGAAAAGCCTTGAAACCCTAAGACTATTCATGCACACAAACAAAGACAAGAAAGATATCAATCAATGGTCCAAGAAACTCATAAGAGGCAATCAAACTGATCTGATCAGTTAAAAATGCCAAAACTCAAATCCAAAAATTTGAACAAAAGAGTTCACAGGCAGGCAATATAACACAGTGCGAGAATCACTGATTCTCGTAGGTAACCCTTGAGCAGGGTGCGAGAACCTCGCACTGAAACCTAAAGGCAGAGTGAGAACTCCACCTATTCTTGCAGGCTGCAATGGAGTACAATGCGAGAATGCCTGAACATAGTCAAAAATTTGAAAAATGAAGTAAAATTTAAAAAGGCCTCTGGACCTAAAGGGTCTATCAGGATATCCTGAAGACTCAGAGATTGACAAAACAGGAGAAAAGTGAAATCAGAGAAAATGGCCACAGAAAACTATCAAAAGCCACAAAGAAAATGAGAAATCCCTAGTATGGTCACCAATTTTGTTATTGGATAAATCCGTAAGTGCGGACACAAACCGATCTCCCTAGATCCACCTGGATCTAGAACAAAGCAAGACAGAATAATACTCTTTCCCTAGATTTTGACTATTAAATTAACTAGGAGGCAAGAACAAGTAACATACCTTATAATCGCTTCCTATGGTCTTTGTTTCTCCCACTTCACTCCAGTTCTCTCGTGCATTCAAGACCAAGACAACACAAACCAACCAAAGTGAAGAAAGCACGATCTATTCAATGGTCAATCTATGTATATGATCAAGGAATTATACAATAAAGTGGAAATAGATTTATGGGAAAGGGACATATTACTGTATCATATTAATGGAAAGTAAAGATTACAACCTGAGCCTTGATGTCGCAAACTTCCTTTCAATGGCCCTTGACTCTGACACACACACTTGCTCACTTGCATGAAGAAGATCAACTCTTTTGGATTAACTTGCTAAGGTCTCCAAGATGCTGTAGCATCAGTCCTTCACACAATCCTTTCATTAATTCTCCAATGAATCTCTTGCTTGTTTGCGTCTAACCTTTTCCATGAGAATTCCCTCAATATATAGGAGAGAATAAATTAGTTACTTGGATAAGAATGATCCCAAAATATCAGGGAATCCAGTACTAGGATAACCATTCGAATGCCATCTCATCCTTCTAGAAGATTCCCTTCTAGAAACATCGAGAATTCATCTTTTTTCCTTTCTTTAGAAAGAGTTCGCACCCTATCAATTCAACACAGTGCGAACTTCTCGCACCCTAGCTTAAGGAAACCTGCGAGAATCATGCATTCTCACAGGTAAATATACTAGCAGCCTACGAACCTCCTTCAAAAATGATATTTCTGGAAAGAGAAGACAGTAACTTTTCTCAGGAGAAAGTTCTTATGAAGAGCCTGAGTACACCATCATCCATACATCATCATGATGACCAAAATCATGGGTAACACTTGCGCCCACCTATGTACTCTGATATTTTCGATATATATATGCATATTTACATCTTTTTATGTCTTATGGATTAAATTTATTTACAAATGTATTTACATGTGTGTGTGTGATTTTTCTTACATGTGCGAAATATGTCAATCTAATACATGATTAGCTAGGGTATCTGTGATTTGATTCAATCTCCTAGGAACATGGATATACGTAATGTAATCAAAAATTCATTCTAAGAGATGTACCCTAAGGAACCGTCGGTGTAGAGTAGGTTCGTAAATGCGGTAAACCCCATTTAACTGGGACACAACCAACTAAGAGTCTAGGTAGACCCAGAGGTGAGAGATACCATGCAACAAAGCATCACGAAACAACTCTAATACTTCACTGTATTCGGTAACACTGTTTGTGGCATCACCTAAACATATACCTCCTAAGGATAGAAACTGGCCCTAAGGTGTGAAAATCACCCAAGCTGTGAAAGAAAGCCTCCGAGTGTGCCGGCTAGCACCGTCCACAAATGCAATGAACACCTCTAATTCACTTGACATTGCCACAGTGAAAAAGATGACATCAAAAACGACACGTCCATAAAAAAAGAGACAAAAACTATCTGTATAAAAAATATACATATGTACAAGAAGTCACCCAAGGTGACCCACCTATGAGTAATACTTCTTAAGGTAGAGCCCATTTCTAGGCTCCACCAAAGAATTTCCCTCAAAGTCCACTAGACGATAAGTGCCCTTCTTTAGAACCTCCTTCATGATGAAAGGTCTTAACCACATGGGTTTGAACTTTACTGCCCCCAGGGGATATTTATCTTGGTCATAGACCAGGACAAGGTTTCCTTCGGAGAAAATACGAGGACGAACGAACCGATTGTACTGACACTTGACTGTTTTTTTGTTAGTCTCATTGGCCAAGGCCGCATCCCAACACTGCTCAAGATATAATAAATGCTCTTCAAGTGGTGAAGTGTCTGGAAATAACTGTACTGCCAACTTTAGAGACGCGATCTAGCACTCTATAGGTAAGACTACTTCCAGCCTGTAAATGAGTTGAAAAGGTGAGAAACTGGTTGCAGTCTTAACAGACGTACTGTAGACCCATAATGCCAAGTACAACATAAAATGCCAATTTGACTTGGCCAAATTGATCGTTCACTGTAGAATAGTCTTAAGGGACTTATTCATAGCTTCCACCTGACCATTCTCTTGTGGGTAGTAGGGTGACGAATGTTCTTGCCTCAACCCAATCTTTGACACTAACTCAGACATCATATTATTTTGAAAGTGACTACCATGGTCAGTGACAATCTCTCTTGGGACGCTGAACCTTTCTATAATCTGGTTAAACAAAAAGAGAGCTACTGTATCGCCATCATCTTTGAACATTGGCATAGCCTCAACCCACTTTGTGAAGTAGTCTATTGCTACGATGATATAACGGTGCCCCCTTGCTGAAGGGGGGTTTCATGTATGTAATGAATCCCCCACTTGGTGAAGGGGCCAACTGTGATTACGGGAAACATGGGCGCAGGGTGTGCCCTCATATTCCAAGAGAAGATCTGACATGGGTGGCACTTCTTGATCGATTCAACACAATCCTTGATTAATGTCGACCAAAAGTAATCGACTTGTAGAATATTATAGGCTATTGCCAACCCAGACAAATGACCACCACATTCTCCAGTGTGACAATTGTTAAGCACGATTTCCGTTTCTTCATGAGTGAGACACTGACAAAGGATACAATCTACACCTTGACGATACAAAGTGTCCTCGAGTATGAAATAATTTTTTGCGGGATGGCGTATACGTCGAAGCTCATCACGAGAAGTATAGGCAGGGAACTTCAAAGTCTTGATATAGACTAGTATATCTCCATACTAGGGGTCTGAAGATGCAATAAAAAACATGTCTCCTTTAATAGGAGAATCCTCGGGTATAACATCACCTGACTCGACCAGAAGTTTCGAGATGAGTTCCGCAAAGAAAAGGGACTTTTTCGATTTCGCCAAAACAAAATCCAAGTCAAATTCCTGGAGGATAACTATCCATATACTAATATTTCCACCGATTACACGCCGTGTCAACACATATTTAAACGGATTCACAATGACAATGACAGTGGTCTTGCGAAACAATATATAATGATGGAGCCGTTGGACAACATGAACTGCTGCGAACACAAGTTTTTCAACTGGGAATAATTGAGTTTTGGTCCAACCAGGCCTCGAATCAGGTAATAAATCACGTGTTCTTCAAACAAATCATCCTCCTGAACCAAGACCATACCGATGGTTGACTCTGCAGTGGCCAAGTACAATAAGAAATCTTTATTATAATTGGGTGGCAGAAGCAGAGGGGCAGATGTGAGGGCGCGTTTCAACGCTTCGAAAGAGCGCTGAACAACTTCATCCCAATGAAAAGGAACATCCTTCTTCAGTAAACGCATGAAACCCTTTGTGATCTCGACATAGTTTGCGATGAAATGCTGTAAAAAGTTCTCTTTTCCCTATAAACTCTGAAGCTGAGGGACTGTGCATAGGGGAGGCAACTGAACTATCACCTCAACCTTTAGAGGATTGACCATGATCCCTATTGTCAAAACTATGAAACCTAGCAGACGACCCGATGTCACGCAAAAACTGCATTTGTTTGGATTCAAGTGAATCCGGTAGTAGCAACATCGCTCAAAGATAAGTTGGAGGTGTGTGGGATGATCAACTCTCTTACAATATCGTGATGCTAAATCATCAATATAAGCCTCGACTATGTGTTTGATATCGTGGAAAGAAAAATACATGGCCCGCTGAAAAGTAGCTCCAGCATTTTTCAGACCAAAAGGCATATTCCAATAAGTGAATGTACCCCACATACAAATGAAAGTGGTTTTGTGTTGGTCTTCGGTTTTGATCTGTATCTGATTGTATCCCGAAAAACCATCCATGAAAGAAAATACCTCACAACCTGCGCATTCATCAATGATATGGTCAATAAATGGAGTGGGGAAATTATCCTTTGGACACGCCTTGTTCAAATCATGGAAGTCTGTACATACGCGAATCGTACACTGTTTTTTGTTGACTAGAACGAGATTTGACACCCATTGAGTCAATTGGACGAGGTAGATGAAACTAGCTTTGAGTAGTTTCTCTACTTCATCCTTAATAGCAGCTACTTTCTTAGGATTAACCAGATGAATATTCTGCCAGAACGACTTAGCGTCAGGATATGTCATGATTTAGTGTTCAATGATTATTGGATAAATGATTGGCATTTCCTCATAAGACCAGGCAAAAATGTCGCATAATTATTTAAATAAACCTGTGTATATTTGAATCTCCTCGGGGGAGCAATCTGCTCCGACGAAGACATTCTCCACGATGCCAGGGGTTCTAGAGATATTAATAGGTATCATTTTAGAAATGGTTTCCATATTACCTTTAGTGTAAACTGCATGTGTAGCTAAAGGATTGATAGGGCAAGACCTATCTCCAGTCATAGTCAACGTGAATTCACCTGCTTCAATTCTTCTTAACTCTAGGAGAAAATAGGATCTATGATGGAGATCATACCAGGGTCTGTACGGACCAGTCATTGCCTTGATAATAGCTTCATATGAGGGCAATACTAAGTCTAAAGAATCAGTATCAGCAAGGGAACATTGAGCCCAAATAGGCTCGAGAACCGGATCTAACTCCTGTGCGGGAGTTGGATCGGGGTTGCCAGAAGCTTGCTGGACTATAGAGTACACAACTTCTGCTACAGACAAGGGAATGGACATGCCATGGTGCCCTATCCCTTCCATCGTGGATGATGGGGAAGGAAGAGTCCATGAATCATTAAATTAAGTCGTGTGAAATGATGAGACTTGAAAAATTTCGGCCCTAGGCTGGTCGGGGACAACTGACATGTACTTGACATCGTCGGTTGGAGGAGGGTAATCAAAATTACCCATCAAAGGTGGGCACAAACCAACCCCTATGTTGACGATGCCGGGTTGAGGATTATCAATCATCGGGAACGTGGATGCCCCTGATGAAGAGTCAGGACGGAAGAAGGATAATTGATCAATGGACACAATCTGGACTTCGTGTGGAAACAACAAGAATCGAAAAAATTTCACGACCACTTCATGCATAACATAGGTCCAAATCCTTCCTAACAAGATATTGTAGTTGAGAGGTGCATCAACCACTTCAACCTTGATGCACACAGTCTTTCCTCCTAGCTGCACGGTGAAAGAAGGAATGATTCCATCTGGTCGGAATGAATGACTGTCAAAAGTGGTAAGAAGAGTAGGTGATGGAGAAAAAACGGGTTGGCCAATGGATTTCCAACATGCCAATGACATCACACATGTTGAGGTGCCCTCATCAACCACCGTGCATAAAATGTTCTGGGTAAAATTTTTCGTGGTGTAAGCCACTACTATCTGAAATGCCACATGGTAGGGGAGACAAGGTTTTAAGTCAGTCGTATCAAGTATGATCGTTCCCAAATTACAAGTCTCATTAGATCCTAAGGCAGTTAACAAAGCCTTTCTTTGGGAAGGGCAGCTCTAGAGGACCTCCAAAGCATATATTGCACAAGGGGTTTGTGACAAATCCTCTACCACAGAGTAGTTTTGGGTGGCTCTTGCATTTGGATTGTGGGAAGCTTTCTTGAATGCACCTTTTGGGATGTGTATCATTGTTTCTCCCAACATATTCTCAATCGAGAGAGGAAGAGGTGGGTTTTCGACTTTCTTACCCTTCTCAGAGGTGTTTGGCATACTGTAGTTGTGTGTCCTAGTTTCTATGTGGGCATCACCTTTTAACATATATACATTCACAGACAAAGGATTACTCGAAGACGGAGGGGGTTCCTGACTGCCCCCATCCGCGCTCGAAGAGGCTTGAGTTCAATTTTTCCCATGGAAAATGGGTTTGTTAACACATCAGGCTGTTGCTGCGCCAATAAATTTTGGGCCTTCGCAAGCCGAGGGCACAGGTGAGTCAGATGGTCCTCTGTGTAAAGGTTACATGGATAATTCAAATTCTTGTTTTCTGTGTTGCCCCCGCCAACATTGTTGGTGGGTTTCTTATCCACCTTACCTTTCTTTCCTTGTTTCTTCTTTCTGTCAAACTGTTGGGTGGCCTTCGAGTTTGTTGATTGCACACTGTGTACATCCAATGTTTGGGTAGGGGGAGAAGCCAAACCAATGGTCTGGCTGGCCGCTGTCTACTGTATTAACAATTACTGCAATTGATTTGACAACTGATCAATGGGCTTCGTTTTCACTGAACCGACAATACCATCGACATGTGGTCTAGATCTCTATCTGGTCTTGTCAAGTATCGACCACGGTGCATCTGGAAAAATTTCGTAACGTAAACCATATTGAGAGTAAATTAGCTCTATCTGTTGAGCTCTCATTATCACTTCTTCTTTTGAAAAGACCCTCGACGTTGCTACATATTTGGATAAATGTGGGACCAAAGACTTGATGAACCACTCTAGAAAAAATGCTGGTGGGACTGGTACTTTTATCAAGCTCTTCCGACATCTCCATTCTCGGATGTGATCAGAGATATGGTCTGCCTTTGCCTGCTCAAAGTTGGCCAACAATTCTGTGTCGATGTCGTATCTCATAGGTAATTGAAAATGGTTTAAGAAAACCATTTCCAATTCACCAAACGTAGAGTATCTTGAGTGGTCGAGATCAATGTACCATTTCGCAGCACTCTCAATGAGAGTGCATTGAAACAAATACAACTGTACAAAGTCGTCTCTCAATGAGTTGGACGAGAACCATAGATGGAAGGTAGTCACATGATCGCCTGGATCTTCATTAGGCTTAGATTCAAAATTTGGAATGTGCGAAGGCAAGTTGGTCGGCATAGGATGCCAATGTGGATCATGACAGATGGGGTCATTTAGTAACCTTGACAAGTCTGGCAAGTGCAAAGTTTCCAGAAACAAAAGTTTGGGTTGTTGGTTATAACCAGGGAAAAAGGAACCTGGAGTTTGGCTGGCACCAGGTTTCCAAGAAAATTTAGGTTGCTAGCCAGGGTTCTGGTAAAAACCATGGCTGTGACCAGCGTATGGATTCTACATTTATTGAGACATCATCGACTGACTCCTGTAATAGGACATAAAAGGTTGGGCTTGCGTTGTATTCCAAGGATTTTGGAAAGGGTTTCTCCCTGCCGATCCGACGGGCAGAGGTCCTGAGCCTTGCCCGCGGTTCCATTGGCCATGGAAGGGGTTTCCCCCGGTCGACATCCCTGCCATGGATTCCAAGGTCCTTGTGAGGAGGAAACTCCTGTGTTTTCCCCCTGTGCAGGAATAGTACCCTGCATAGGATTTTGTTGTCCATAACTAGGGTTTCCCCTGACCGAGATGGCAACTGATGAGAATGAATTTTAACCCAATGCACCGAACAAAGAGAATGACAGAGAACCCACCTGCGTGGCATTGGAATAAGGTCCTTGACTACTTGCTTCAAACAGGTTGCAGTTTGTGGTCATCCAGACGGGTTGCTGAGAAACGCCACCGAGTGAGGGAAACGAAAGAGGTATATGAGCCCCGTCATAAGGGAAATCATTATAGGGGGCTGAGGTGCCCTCCATAGACCCTTGCAGAGGAGTCTTAGAGCTCCTTTCCCCCAGGACCATGTTTTGAAGGGTGAAGTAGGATAGGACCAAGTTCGTACTAAAGCCGGGAATCCCGTATGAAAATGAAGGGCCCGTCGCACTCTGTGTAAGCGGTGCAGTGATCGCCACCGTGGACAGAATGAGACCACTGCCCGAGGTAGAGGTGGTCGAGATCATGGTGGCTCGAACCTGCGAAGGTGAGTTAGGAGGTAGAACACCCCTTGTTGTGATAGTCGTAGAGGGAGTATGGGGACTCCTTGATGAAGTAGCAACATTTGTTTCAATTTTTGCTTGCAGGACTATTTGGCGCTCATGATATGTTACCCTTGGGGGGGAAATATGTATCAAGAGTGGCGCCAAAAAGTCAATGATCTAAGAGTTATACAGATTGAGAGCTTCCGCTCCAAGGTCAGAAATAGTTGGTTCCTCTAGATTCACAAGTTCTCCTCTCAAGGATGGCTCGGGTACAGTTTCCTGTTGCCCGATCGCCTCAAATGACCCTTGCTGGTCAAGTCTTCACCTTAGCGGTGGCGGTGGTGGCTCCACTTCAACGAGTCGTAGGCCCAAAATCCTTCGCGACTGACAGAGCTCTTGATCTTCCACTGTGTGAGAAGATCAATGACACACTAAGGTTTTTCTAATGTTGAATATCAAACACACACTAGAAAAAGTTCTTATGAGATATAACAAGAAAACCACTACAAAGTAGTTGGAAGAACAGTTACACCAACCAACACTAGAGAAACTTACCAGTGCAAGTGCAACTTGAATATGGAAGCACCCTCCGGGTATACTCTACAAAGCGTGGCCTGATGTCTGTCTTAGGTACCGTGATATACCCCCGAAGTCACCTGTGTAAGTCCCTGATATATAGGCAGCTAGGTTGCCAGCTCGCAAACAACTACCAGGAGGGTACAGTCGATAGTCAGGTGGACCGTAATGAATAGGGTATCAAGCTTGAAACCTATCAAGGGCATCGAAAGAAAGTGTTCCGGAAGATGACTAAGGAACTCAAACGGATTCAAGACCCATGAAGCTCCGTGGAAAATGTGATCAACAAAATCCTAGGATAAGCCCTCTATATGCATTCCTCCGCTACGATTGGTCCGACTTTGGAGGAGTTATCTCCGCTACCTTTCTGCATGTGACCTTGTGTTTAGACCTATGTTAGAGTGGGGTCCCAGATAGCTTCCACGTCACTGGACTACTACACTCCCTAGCATAGACTCGTATGTTTGTTTTATATGCCTGAAGAATTTCCTCTCCAACCTAAATCAGGGCTCTAACCTAATCTAGTTGATGGACCCTACAAACGTGAAAGTTTGATTAATTTTAATTTATCGTTAATTTTAAGTGGCTTTTCTTAAATCATAGGGAATGAAAATGAAACTGGTGGTGTTTTTTAAAGAGACAAAAGAGAAGAACAAATGCTGAAAACAAAATTACTTTTTTTTTCAATAAATAAAGATTTGCCAATTGAAAATTCTTTAAACAAACTTTTTCATAACCATTTTTCTCTGATATTTGAAAAGAAAAACCTACAACAAGATTTTTCTCGACTACAAACTACTTCATTTCTTAAGTTTTCAATAAAGAACTTAAGAAAACTTTCTTTTTCCTTGATAAATAAGGCAACTAACCTAAACTACTTTTACCAAACAAAAAAAATGTTTTTATTTTATTTTATTATTTTATGCTTCAAAACAAGAAACTTGGAAAATGAATTATTTTCTTTTCTTCTAAAGAAAAAAAGGGAAAAATGAAGACAAGACAAGGCTAAGAAATGACTTCTGGCCCCACCCCAAATCTCAGGAAGTAACTGACAATACCAAAAAGGCAGATCAAAACCGACTCACTAACTCGTCCAAAAAACCCTAATAAAGAAAACACAAGAAGTCTTTGATAAAGAAAAGCTAAACTGAGGTCAGACCTAAGCTACAGACTGTTATAACAGAGACCAGAACTAGATCAAGCAAACCCCTAAGAAGTATGACTTCTGACAGGGAAGAGGTTGACTGCCTCTTCTTTAAAAAAGATTTTCTCAACACAGGCACACTACTGACACTTCAGTAACCTGCGTATGTACGCGTGCTGTCCCAAGGTAGGGTGTGTATGGATGCGTGCAGACCCACTACAGGCCACGTACACCTCTGTAACTTTATAAAAAAAAAGAAAACAACAGTCAAGTTGACAAGGCAGGGAGTACTGGTATGGAAGACCATAATCCCTTAATGGCTTAGACACTTACAGAATCTCAAAAAAGGTCGTTAAACCAATTAAAGCACCTAAAAATATCCCCTAAAAACCCTAGAGACTCCCCAGTATGGTCGCCAATTCTTCTATAGTGGGAAAACCCCCCTACAGACTACACTAGGGTTCTAAAGTGCAGGCAGAGCTAACCATCTAAAGTCTCATACTTCTAACAACTATCCCGACAGTACCCCACAATCATACGTAAGATGCAAAGTATAGGGATCCAATAGGCTTACCTTAAACCCCATGTTCGATGTCGATCCCTTTGCGCTCCGTTTTTTCTCGACTGCAGATCTCCTCCCAAGGCCAACCTGCATTCACCAAAATGCAAACAAGAAACTACGACCATCAATTCTATATATTGATTAATGGGTTAGATATCATAACAAAATATAAATAAATCATAAAGATTGAATATATCATTTGACGGGACGTAAAACATATTTCTTTATATTAATCTCACAGAGTAGCTTACAATATGAGACTGAAAACTGCTCCTCGAACTCGGTCCTGGGCTCCTCTTCACCAAGCTCCAATTGCTTCCACGTATCTTTCTCCTCTTTAGTTCTCTCTAGGAAAATGGCAAAGGTTTGCAATAGAGGAAAAAGGGCTGGAATAAGGAATTCTGGATTAAACTCACAATGTGGTTGCAAATAATTGGGGCAAGGGGGAATAATGAAATGGATAGAGTTTCTTTGCTCTCATGCTTCTTGTAGGAATGGGATCCCAACACCTTCTTTTATATGCCAAAAAGATATTTATTTGGTTGGGTGACCAACTATGGGCCGTCAATTGGTTAGGAAACTACCCAAAAGCCTGTATCCCCTTGCAACTTTTTATTTTTTGCAATTTTTGTGAGTACACGTGGGCTGTAATGGTGTAACCAGCATACGTATGCAAGCTGTAGAGGTGCAACAAGCGTGTGTATGTGGGAAGTAGTGGTGCAGGGCACGTACATATTCAAAAGTATAGTTTTTAGAAGAGTTATTCAGTGATGGCTTTGGAAAAAATAGCAAGTAAGATGTCCTGATGCCATGTATGCATGTATGGTGCAATTTAGGGTTATAACATAAGGATGACTACAACTTCCAAATATATTTCATTTAATAATTCCATAAAAAACAACTCTACCAATCCAAATGATTTGGAGGATTTTCCCATTCATAGTGCTTATATAGTGTAGCACAATGAAAGGTGTCATTATTGGATATCACAACGTTGGAGGTAGCCTAACAAATATGAAAAATATTGGATTATCTACAGATTTAATTGGTATTGGCCTCCTACATTGACATTTTTTTAGTGGATTAACTTGACTTAGACCAAGAAATGTGACACCTCTCTATGCTCCAAAGACATTTTCATTGTGCAGTTCTATAGGCATGTTGGTTATCAACAAGTGTTTAAGTGGGTGGGGGAGTGGGGGGGGATTCAATGAAATTTCGTAGAATCACATATTTAAAGATATGTAGTGGGTTTAATCACATATGCATGCATATGTGTTGTGATAGACCTTAGTAAGGTTCTTTCAAACAAAATGATTCTCACATGGAAGAATTTTAAATACAGATAGGTCTTGGATTATGAGAACAGAATATTCAAGTGTACGATATGTCATGTTCTAGGACATTTACAAGTTAATTGTTTACATGCTCAAGCTCATCCTCCCAAGAAAAAGGAAACAAAACAAAAACAAAGAGATGTAATTTTATGGAGGAATCAAGTTTGGAGATTGACCTTGATCAGAATGAGGTAAATTAGGACTAACAAGTGTTGAATGGGGACTCCACTCCTTTCTTGGGGGATAAAGTAGAAGAAATAGATACATGAATTTTATCCTCAAGGGAGGTCATGGTCATTGAATCCCCTCTAGGTGGAACAAAAATACATCATGAAACTGGTACTTGCAATTCATATAAGGAATTGGCTCCTTCTAATATTTCTAATCTCCCACCTTCTGACTTACAGTTGGTTATTGAGGCTACTTTTTCAAAGGAGTGGCCTCAAGTTAAATAGAAGAAGGAGAAAAAATAAAATATAGAGGATTATTTTGTGAAGGACAAGAAATTAAATGTATATTACTAATGTAATTTTAATCTTGTAAGTGTAATATATCATTGTAATCTTGTAAGTGTAGTATACACATTTACTTGTCTTTTTTGTATTATGCTTTAAACGCTTAAAGAATAACCTAAAACAAAGACATACAAAAAACATCATATATGAACTTGCTTATTGTATGGCTTAAAAATATGTGCAAATTTCACTTACCAACTATCAAATTAACATTTAAGACTTTATTCATTATACCTTATTTCCAACACATCTTTTATTTGCAACATTTTTGTACGCACAAATGAGACATTATTGACCGGAACTGAAAGTTTATGATTATGGTTGAACAAATTATTTTCACTATTCTAC
>ML815651.1:85335-114626 GCA_009831015.1 Picea engelmannii
AGTGGGAGATTCGGGGGTAGTGCCCCCGAAGTGAAATATTGGGAAAAATTGCCTTCTAAAATATTGTAATTTCAGAGTCAATCTGGACCATTCGTTATAAAGTCACAGATCTGACGGTAGAAGTTATTTTAGGTATTTTTTCCCTAGAAGGAAACCCTCTTTTATGAGGGAATTGTATTGTGGCTGTGTATTATAATAATTATTATATTCTGAGAGAGGATACTATGAGAGGAAGAAGACAAAGTTACAATAGTTGAGTTGTAGGTTGTATCCCTTCATTTTCCTGGATAATAAAAAGGAAGGACCTGCCAATTTCTCTGGTGGATGTAGCCCACACTGGGTGAACCAAATATATCTATGTATCTATTGTATTGTGTATCTTCTATTTTTATTTCTGCATTTGTTTTATTTTATTACTCCACGATCATGTTTTTCTAACAAAAAGTCACCAACTACGCGTGTGACTCAGATGTTCCTCCTTACCATATACATTGTTTCTCATAATCTTTCAGCAACAGGTCACCCTCGAGTTGGGGCTTGAAATCCACCAGGAAAAAAAGGATTCATAGTGCCAAACTATGGTCTATCAAACAACTAAATTGCTTAGTCCAAGGTGTCGACTTTTACAACTAGTCTACAGTCCCTCATTCCCCACATGCCTATCCTACCCCAGGAAGTGTTCCCCTTCTCTACTCAATAGTCCTTCAGTTGCCTCACTTCCCTTCTAGGGATTCAACAACATGCTGAATCAGGAATTCTCATAGCACTACAACTAATGCCCAGTGCACCAGGGAAAAATTCCCAACCAATCTCTCACTTAGAGAGATTCCTCATGGGCCTAACAACCTGCCTCTTAGACAAACTACGGGCCTGAAAACCCGCTTCTTAGACAACCTACGGGCCTGAAAAATCGCTTCTTAGACAACCTACGGGCCTGAAAACCTACTTTGTAAATCATACCAAGATTTTCCCAAGAACATGGTTAAGAAAAAATGACAATAAGTTACCACAAAATTCCTATTCCTTCACAGAGGAAATTCCCATCTGAAGGTTTTTCCCCAACTAGTGATTATCCTGAATTACACTAAGGCCAACAATATATATTGCATGCCTTCAATTTGACACTTTTCACCTTCAGAATTAGCTTTAGCCACTTGGTGACTTGTTCCCAATCCCTAGGGAACTTAGGATAAATAATATATCCATAAGGTTACACTTTTCATAAATATTAATAAGTATTACTCCCTTTTCCCTTTTTCGGTGGAGTCAGCCCCTCCTCTCTTTTCTTCTAAGCCAGTCTGCGTGCAACGATGTAATATATTAATAAATTGAGTGTGATACACTTTACAAGAATAGGCACACTGGCCTATTTTCATCCTGTCTCACCAACCCTATAGTCACACAGGCTCTCCAACCTTAAAACATATACATATATAAATATACATCATAATCATTCCTACGCACTCACCTGTGTGTGCGGAACACTGTGGAATATGCATACCTTCCCTTGATGCACAATCCACACATACTATATTAGGTATGTGAAATACTATGGAATGTGTGCACCTTTTCTTTGATAACCAAGCTTGCACACACCACAGGTGCTCACAGTACCAAACATTGGCATCACGACTTACCAACCTATATGTACATTACATTTACACTTGTTTTCAATGACTCACCATCCTATATGAATCATTACATCACGCACTACTCAGGTGTGTGAAAAACCAAAACAACTCACTGACCTATATGTGCAACTACAAATGGGGTTCAGATTAGGGACATTGAATCCCCCCCTTTATTTATGCACTTTCCTTAGTGCATTATATACACATGTACATACAAAACTTCAAAAAAATTCAAAAATATGAGGATACTCTACTCGCATAGAATCTTTATGCTCCCAAGTTGCATCCTCAGGACCATACCACACCCATTGTACCTTTACCAACTCCATGGAACGATTCCATAGATGCTTTACTTTATGGTCCAATATGCAAATCAGTCACACTCGAAAATCACCTTCTAGCTCCACCTAAATCATATTCCAATAAATGGCATGATTAACATCAGGTACATACTTCTTAATAAATGACGCATGGAAAAAATTATGAATACAAAAGGATGTAGAAAATGCAAGCATATATGCGGCATGACCAATCCTCTATAGGATTTCAAATGGCCCATGGTAGAGTGCTACTAACTTAGAACAATTCCCCAACTTTAGGGAACCACGTCTTGCTTCCACTTTAAAAAACACACGGTCCCCCACTTTAAACTCTTGGTGGTTTCTGCCTTTATCTATGCAATTTTTCTGTCTGTCCCAGGAAACCTTTAAATTATGGCTTATCTTCATCACCTGCTCCTCCATTTCCTAGAGTAGATCTGGCCCAATCACTACATGGTTAGCTAGGTTATCCCAACTCATAGGTGTGTTACACCTTCTACCATAAAGTGCTTCAAATGGGATCATATTTAAAGATGTTTGATACCCATTGTTATAAGAAAACTCTACCAAGTGAAGGTAGTATTCCCATTTTGATGGTATATCCATCACATACATCTTGAGTATATTTTCAATCACCCGATTTACTCTTTTTGTTTGACCATATGTCTCAGGGTGATATGCGGTGCTAAGTCAGATTTGTCCCAAACCCTTTGAATATCCCTTTATAAAAGTTCAATGTGAATTTAGGATCTATGTTAGACACAATTGTCTTAGGAACACCATGCATCTTAGCAAATTCACACATGAAAATATCAACAATGTTGGTTTCCTTGTGCACTGACTTCACTGGAATAAAATGGGCATCTTTAGTAAGATTTTCCACTACCACCATAATAGAATCACGTTGTTTGGTATTATTAGGAAACTTAGTTATAAAATCCATCGTATAACTTCCCACTTCTACTCTGGTATGGGAAAAGGTTGTAGAAAACCATCTATATTGCTTCTTGACTAAGACAATAGTATTCTGGTAACCTGGATGTCTAGCATAAGGAACCTTATGCATATTTGAAAATATTAGGCTTTTCAACTCCTAATCATTTGGCACATAGACTCTGTGTCTATACATGAGGATCCCATCCTCTATTAAATCATAACCTTCCAAATTCTGTTGCGATATACCTTGTTGTAAAGTTTCATGTATGTCTAGATAACACAGATCTAATTTAGAAACTTCTACAATTATTTCACACAAATCTATTTGGTACATGCTAATAGCTGTAACATGCATCTCATGCACCCTCTTGATAAGTGCATCAACCACCTTTTTCTCTTTTCCTTTGATATGCTTTATGTCAAAGTCATACTCATTGAGGAAATATAACCACCTCCTTTGTCTATCATTTAAACTTGGATGTCTAAACAAATATTTCATACCAAAATAGTTTATGCTTAGTTCAAATATTTTACCCATAAGATAATTCCACCACATCTTCAAGGCATGCACTATAGCTTCCAATTCTAAATCATGAGTGGCATAGAGATTTTCATTCTCTTTCAAATTTCTTGACTCATAGCACACCACATGTCCATTCTGACTCAGGAATCCACTGATTCCTTCCTTGCATGCATCCATGCACACAATGAAGTCTACATCTAGATCAAAAATTCTCAAAATTGGTGCACTTGTCAACAAACTCTTCAAGTGCTGAAAACATCTTGCATAATCCAGAGTCCAATCAAATCACACGCCTTTATTTTGCAGGGATGTGATCAGATGTGCAATATTTGAGAATCCTTCAATAAACCTTATGTAGTACCCTTCTAGTCCCATAAAGTATCTCACTTCTGGGACATTTCTTTGCATTGGCCATTCCTCGATGGATTTTATATTGGCAAGGTGCACAACTATTCCTTCCTTTGAAATGATATGACCCAAGTATTGAATCTGCCTCTGGTAAAATGAACACTTTCTCAACTTTGCATAGAAATGATGCTCTCTCAATACCTACAGTACCATCCTCAAGTTTTTTTTGTGATCTTATTTAGACTTTGAGTAAACAAGTATGTCATCCAAAAAGAAAATGATAAAATTATCTAAATAACTTCTGAAAACTCACTTCATTAAACACATGAAAACAACTGGTGCATTTGACAACCCAAACGACACCATTGTAAACTTGTAATTACCATACCTTGTTCTGAAGTAAGTCTTACCAATGTATTCTTCCTTGATTCTTACTTGGTGATATCCATATCTAAGATCAATCTTCTAAAATATCCTTGTACCCCTTAGCTGATAAAAAATGTCATCTATCCTTGGAAAATGATACTTGTTATTCACTGTTACTTTGTTCAACCACCTGAAGTCGACACAAAGTCTCATCGTACCATCCTTCTTCTTCACAAATAAAACTGGCACACCCCAAGGTCACACACATGGATGTATATACCCCTTCTTCAGAAGCTCTTCAAGTTGCATCTGCAACTCCTTCAACTCAAGAGTAATCATTCTATATGTAGTCTTGGATACAAGAGTTGGTCCCGACATCATATTTATAGAGAAATCAATATCTCTTTTTGATGGAAACCTTGATATTTCTTTAAAGACATCCTCAAATTCCTTTAGTACTGTGCATTATTCAACACTTGGAACTTTATCCACAGGTACCTCCTCCAAGTGTGCTACAAATACTTGACATCCTCTCCTGTAAATTTTCTTCAATTTCAAGGATGACATTTATCTGATAGTCACAACTCTTAGAATTCCTTGAACTGATCTTAAATTCCCTTCCTCATCCAAGAAAGTAAATTCCTTATTGTAAAAATCTAAAACAACATGATGTTGGTCCAACTAATCCATACCAATGAGGCAATCATACGAGCCCAAATGTATGATATTCAAATCAACCTTTGTGCGCAATCCATTCATTTCCATTGGACATGCCTTGACCATTTCATTAATTTTCCTTTTTACTCCTATGTCTAACTACAACAACCAAGGTTTTCTAATCTTCTTCTTGGAAATTGGAACCTTTCCACCATCTTAGGATCTAGATTACTATGACTAGCCACTGAGTCAATTAAAATAGAAATGGGTTGATCGTTAATCTTATCTTCCACCTAGATCATGTGCGACTGACACTCAGCTTGCTTGTTGTCCAAGGCTGCGTAAATTCTAGGTACACTTCTACCCATGTCTTCAAATCTCACAACTTTCTGTACACTGTGCACAATCCTCTCTTTTTTCACCTCTTTGTGAGCAATATCTAAACACATGATTTCTTCCACAACCCCAACACTTCATTGGATGCTTCCTTGGACCGTTTTCCATTACCTTAGTCATTCTAGGCTCTTTGGAAGTTGGTTGTCCCTACGCAGTATTTCTGAAAAATGGTGGCTTAGTCCCTTTCTTCCTTTGTTCCACCTTGCTTTTCATATTTTCATCCCAAACCTTTTGGAAATAAGATCTTCCCTTTTGTTGATCATAAATACATTTAACATGCCTTATAGTTTCCTCCAATGTCTTTGGATCATCATATCATACCTTGTCACTAATAATTAAGGGCATCCCACTCAGATACCCTGAATCTTCACCTATTCATCCTTGATGAACATAACATATTTTAGCAATTCTAAAAATCTCCTTTTGTATTCACATATCATCATGATTCTGATCTTCATAATTATAAAATGTCATGATTCAAAAAAATCCCTCCAAGTAACATTCTTTTCATCAATCTGTTGCACCTACACAAATTGATCCCACCACGTTGATTCTTTTCCTTTAAGATGGAAAATGACAATTCTTTCTTCTGTCTGTGAAAAATGATTATGCAGCTGGAAGTACTTCCTCATACCCAACAACCATTTCTCTGCATCTTCATCCTTATTATGCTCACCATCAAAAGTAGGAGGATTGATATTATTCATTTCACCATGCAACTCATCCACCCCAGTCCTCCTCGTATGCTTTCTATCAGGAGATGGACTTGAGCTACTGTGTTCTTTCCTAAATGAATGCTTTGGTGAATGGTGATGTTTCCTATCAACATCTCTCACTTCTCCTATTTTCTCATCACGAGACCTGCAAATTATTGACCCACTTGAATCTGTCTCCTTATCCATTTTATTTTATATTATGTCCAAACTTTGCATCAACTTGACATTGAAGTCATCTTTCTACTCCTTGGATTTCATAAGTTTTTCATTATCAAATTTATAGCTTTGGACATATTTTTATATTCCTTTTATGGTTTCTACTAAATTTATGTGCTCTTCATTGGATTCTATACCATTATCATCCAAACCGACATACAAATCCCCGAACTCATCATCAGGACTATAAGTCCTCTGTGCATCTTCCATGATTTTGACCTTCTGCATTGTTTTTGTCCTGTTCTAATCACTGATAATTTTGCAAAATGTGTAGGAAACAATAATTTTTAGATGAATTCATGAGACAAATTCATGAAAAATCTTCACCATATTGACATAATCCTTTCTTATGAATCCTTGGATGTTTTAACATCCCACTTTCTAGTGCGCACACTACACATCAATACTTTGCGTGCATCACAACTCTGCACCACACACCAGTAGTTTCTACACATAATAAACTCTACACTACGCAACACCAATACTTAACACACACGTCTGTTTCATGCTGATCTCTCGCCCACACAAGTCTAGTGTTGAACCAATGGCTCTGATACTAGAATGTAATGTCCCCAACCTCCCAAGTCGGGCCACATCACCCAAATCCTTCCAACTTCAACTCTGATACTATAATGTAATGTTACTCATCATATTGTTTATCAACGAAACATCTGATGGTCTAGTGTGAAGTTAACATTAAATTGCATAGAATCACTCGAGGAAATGCGAACAACCGAAATTGTTTTGTGCCATACCACATTCCCTCTTGTTTATATAGATTATAATAGCAGAAGTAAATTGAAATAAAACTATGTGCCAAACCATATGGAGCACCCGGATACCACGACGTACATAACTATTATGATTCCACTTGCAAGTCTTTCTTTCCTATGTGCACATACTATGTTCCAACGCACGCAATGAATCCAATCAATTATGCACATGGATCACTTTCTGCATGCACGATACTTCTAGTCTCCCTGAGGAATCTCTTGACCAATTATTGGGATTATCTTAATGGAAATTACTTATCAACTAGCCTACTCAACATATACAAATACCATGCTAAATACTCACATCACACTTACAAAATAAACATAATTAATAGAATAAAAACCATTATTCATATGCAACACTATGCAATAATAGATCATAAAATATACACATGAATAAGCACGCAGTAAACAAACCAGCACATAAGAACACTTATCTTTTATGAAAATTCATCAACTGTGCACATGACTCAAACATTCCTCCCAGCCATAGACATTTTTTCTCATAATCTTTCAGCAAACGGTCACCCTGAAGCTGGGGCTCCTAATGAAAAAGGACTCATAGTGCCAAAATATGGTCTATCAAACAACATAATTGATCAGCCCAAGGTTTTGATTGTTGCAACTAGTCTATAGTCCCTCATTCCCCACATGCCTATCCCACCCTAGGAAGTGTGCCCCTTCTCTACTCAATAGTCCTTCGGTTTCCCCACTTCCCTTCTAGGGTTTCAACAACAAGAAGAATTAGGGAGTCTCAGAGCACTGCAACTAATGTCCAATGCACCAGGGAACAATTCCCAACTAATCTCTCACGTGGAGAGATTACTCACGGGTTTGAAAACCCACCTCTTGGAAAAACTACGGGCCTGACAACCCGCTTCTTCAACAACCAACATGCCTGACAACCCGTTTCTTCAATCATACCAAGATTTTTCCAAGAAAATGGTTAAGAAAAAATGACAATAAGTTACCACAAAATACCTATTCCTTGACAGAGGACATTCCCGTTTGAAGGTTTTTCCCCAATGAGTGATTATCCCGAATTACACTAAGGCCAATAATATATATTGCATGCCTTCAATTTGACACTTTTCACCTTCAAAATTAACTTTAGCCACTTGGTGACTCATTCCCAATCCCTCGAGAACTTAGGATACATAATATATTCGTAAGGTTACACTATTCAGAAATATTATTAAAAAATTCCCCCTTTCCCTTTTCGGGGGAGTCAACCCCCCATCTCTTTTCGTCTGAGCCAGTCCACATGCACCGATGTAATATATTAATAAATTGAGTGCGATACAATTTACAAGAATAGGTGCACTGACCTATTTGCATCCCATATCACTATCCCTATAGTCACACAAGATCTCTAACCTTGAAACATATACATACATACATACATATCACAATCATTCCTACACACTTACTTGTGAGCGCACAACATTGTGGAATATGCACACCTTCCCTTGATGCACAATACACACACACTAGCTTAGGTATGTGCAAAAATATTGAATGTTCACACCTTTTCTTTGATAACCAGCCTTGCGCACTCCAGAATTGTGCGCAGTACCAAAACTTGGTATCATGGATCACCAACCTATATGTACATTACATTTACACTTGTTTTCAATGACTCACTATCCTATATGATTCGTTACATCACGCACTACTCAGGTGCATGCAAAACCAAAATGGCTCACTAGCCTCTATGTGCAACTAAAAATGGGGTTTGGATTAGGGACATTACATTCCCCTCCCCCTTATTTATGCATTGTCCTCAGTGCATTGTATACACATGTACATACAAAACTTCAAAATTTTTCAAAAAGATGAGGATACTCTGTTTACATAGCATCCTTGGGCATCTCATTCATTTATCACAGTCTCTCTGGCACATGTAGCTAGGAATATCCCAGCTAGGATCTCGAGGGACCTGACTGTTAGGAAAAAACTACCAATAAACAACAACAAACTCTTGTTGTTTTAGTGCAACTCACTCAGAAACTCACTCTTCAGGCATGACAACCTAGTTCCTCAGTCTTCAGCTCCAAAACTCTCCATATATGATCCAAATTTCTCTAAAATTCACCCTCCATGGATGCACTAACGCCAAGCTCTCTTTTTTCACTCTCTACTTGCTCCTCATGCAAAAACATTGACCAACTAAAACTGTTCTCCCAACCCCTATGAATTTCTTCCCTTTGTATTGCCTTTCTTGAATCACACACTTATCCAAGATGATTGTACTCAACCCCCATGTTCCCAATAACTATGGTATGTGACTGGTCACACCCACCCTCTTACATTTATTCAATGATTTGCTTTGGGAACACTCACTCAAAAATTAGAAGGTTCATATACAAATAGAAAATTTAGGAAAATAGGTTGAATTAATATACATGGGTATTTTCCCCCATGGACCCCCTTCTTGGCCCTTCTCTTAGACCCTCCCCTCTCTTGTGGATTAATTCATCCCCCATCTTTGTGCATGTCCCTTAGCAGTCGACATCACATTTTTTTTACTAAAACATAGAAATACAAATAGCATATTACATCGCTTGGCCATAGCCACATATTATATCCACATTCGACATTAATTAAACTGGGATTATAGTGGGGATGTTACATTCCACCTCCCCTACAATTGTGCACCATCCTTGGTGCACACCCTTTCGATATACATATAGGAAAATTTACATCATAATACTTAGAAACAAAATTCCGCAATTTAACAACTCTAGTAGTAGTTCCAACCATAATCTCTTATTCCTATCAACTTGCTGACCCAATGAATGCACCATTCATTTATCAAGACTAATCCAAGAAACCTACCATTTTATTAGGATTAAACCAAGGAATGATCCATTATTTTATCAGCCCCCCCAACGCAGTTGGATAGGACTCAAAGATGTGATTCTGGAACTCTAGCTACTCAAAATGGAGTCTTGCATTCTGTTTTTTTTTTTTTAAATTGATAAAACTTTGCTGGTATTCCTCCCACATTTTTTGCTCATGCTCCCATGTAGCACCTTCAGGACTGTAGCAGGTCCATTGAACCTTTACCAGCCCTATGGATTTGTTCCTGAGAACTTTGAATTTCTAGTCCAAGATGCGTATTGGTTCCATCTAGAAATCCCCTTCGTGCTCCAATTGGATCACATTCCAATAAATTATGTGGTTAGGGTCAGCCACACATTTATTTAATAATGACACGTGAAATAAATTATGCACTCTCATGGATGTAGGTAATGATAGCATGTATGCAAGTGGCCCTATCTTTTCTAATATCTCAAAAGGCCCACAGTATCTTGTTGCCACCTTCAGGAAACTTCGTAATCTTAGCGAATTTCTTTTCTCCTTCACTTTTAAGAAGACATGTTATCCCCTTTAAAATATATAAACACTCTATTCTTGTTTGCATAACTTTTCTTCCTATCCTAGGAATCCTTTAAATTCTACTTGATCTTTTCCATATGCTCTTCCATTTCCTTCAACAAATCTGGCCTACCAACTACATGTCTGCTGGATTATCCCAACTTACTGGTGTGTTACATTTTCTACCATACAATGCTTCAAATGGACTCATTTTCAAAGAGGCCTGATACCCATTATTGTGGGAAAATTCCACTAAGTAGATATAATCTTCCCACTTTGATGGGTGATACATCACATACATTTTGAACATGTCCTCAATTATCTTGTTAGTCCTCTTTGTTTTCCCATCTAACTCTGGGTGATACGATGTAGTGAGATTCAGATTTGTCCCAAGGCCTTTGAACAAACCCTTCCAAAAATTGGAAGTAAAATTTGGATCTCTATCTAAAACTATTTCCCTAGGCATCTCATGTAGCCTGACAACTTATTTCATATATATCTCTGCAATATTTGTTGCCTTGTGTGTTGTCTTCACTAGAATAAAATGGGCTTTCTTCATTAATTTATCCACCACCACCATGATGGAATCATGTTGCTTCACTGTTCTAGGAAACTTAGTAATAAAACCAACTGCGACAACTTCCCACTTCCATTCCAGAATGAAAAATGGATGTAACAAGCCTGCTGGATGCCTATGTTCAATTTTCACTTTCTGACACTCTAGACATCTGGCTATGTAATTATCCACTTCTTTCTTCATTCCTGGACAAAAATATTCGTTTCTTACAGCTGAAATTATCTTATGATATCTTGGGTTCCCAACATATGGCACATTATGCATCTCCTTCAGAACTAGAATTTTCTTCTCACTAGAATTCGACACATACACTTTTCCTTTGTACATGAGAACTCCATCCTCTTTCATCTCATAAGAATTAAATTTCTGCTGAAAATTACCTTGCTGTAATATCTCTTTTACTTTTAGATATTGCTGATACAAATTTGTTGCTTCAACAATTTTAAATTTCAGATCTGCCCTGTACATGCTAATGGCTGCAATATGCACTTCATGATCTCTTCTGTTGAGTTCGCCAACCACTTGATTTTTCCTCGCACTTTATATGCTTAATTTAAAAGTCACATTCACTAATAAATTCAAGCCATCTAGTTTGTCTAACATTTAGTGTTGGATTTCCAAACAAATGATTTAGACCACAGTGGTTTGTCCTTAGCTCAAATTTCCTCCCCATGAGGTAATATCTCCACATTTTTAATGCGTGTACAATTGTTGCTAATTCTAGATCTTGGGTAGCATAATTCTTCTCATGCTCTTTTAATTTTCTAGACTCATAGCATACCACATGATCTCTTTGACTAAGGACTCCACCAAGCCCTTTCTTACATGCATCAATGCACACAAAAAAATATTCATCCGTATCTACAATATTCAATATTGGCGCACTTGTCAATATTTCCTTCAACTGTTGAAAAATCTCTTCACACTTGGAATTCCATTCAAATTTTACTCCCTTCTTTTGCAAAGAAGTGATTGGACATGCAATGTTTGAAAATACCTTTATGTATCTTCGATAATAACCAGAAATACCCATGAATGATCTACCTCTGTCACATTCTTTGGCACTATCCATCCTCAAATGGCCTCTATCTTCTCAGGATCCACTACTATCCCTTCTGCTAAAATTATATGTCGCAGGTAGTGAATCTTATTTTGATAAAATATACACTTACTTAGATTAGCATACAATTTATGCTCTCTTAAAAATTGCAACACCATTCTTAAATGTTTCCCATGTTCTTCTTTCGACTTACAATAGACGAGTATGTCATCTAAGAACATAATTAAAAACTTGTGCATGTACTCCCTGAACATTCCATTCATCAGACACATAAAAATAACTGGGGAATTTGATAGTCCAAATGGAATTACCATGAATTCATAATGCCCATATATTGTCCTCAATGTTTTTTTTCTGATGTCTTCTTCCTTTATCCTCACTCGATGATATCCTGATCTCAAGTCAATCTTGGAAAATATTCTTGCACCTTTTAGTTGATCAAACAAATCATCGATTCTTGGAAAAGGATATTTGTTCTTTATGGTGAACTTATTCAACTATCTAAAATCAATACACAACCTTAAGGTTCCATATTTCTTCTTCACAAAAAGCACGGGGGCTCTTTAACAACTCTTCAAGATGCATATGAAACTCTTTCAATTCTGGTGTGCCCATTCTATAAGGTGTTTGGGACACTAGGGAAAATCCTGGCACTAAATCAATAGAGAAATCAATGTCTCTCTTTGGTGAAAATCCTAGGATTTCCTTAAAAACATCTTCAAAATCCCTCAAGACCAGATGGTCTTCAATTCTTGCCACCTTATCTTTGGACGCCTCTTCCATATGGGCTACAAAAATTTGACATCCTTTCCTAAAAATGTTCTTCAACTACATATTTGAAATCTCTTTAATGACTATAGCTCTTGGAATGCCTTGAATCTTTCCTTGCTTCCCTTCTTCGTCAAGACATGTGATTGTCTTGTTGTAATAGTCTAGGACAACATGGTATTTTTCCAACCAATCCATGCCAATTAGACAATCATATGAACTCAATGGTATGATTTTTACATCTACCTTTGTGTTGATTACATTCATGTATATCAAACAATATTTAACCAACCCATTAATCTTCCTTTTATCTTTTGTGGTGATATGAAACCAGGCTGACACAAATACCAAATTTTATTTGGTTCTAGGCCACTTAATGAAGGTTATATTTACAACTGAGGATCTATTGAACTTGATTACATAAAATATGAAAATATGTACTTATGAAGGCTTGAATCCAAATCGAATATTAACTTCGTGAATGTGTTATTAATCTCCGAATCCATTACTTAATGCATTTAATGATCATAATTGCGGAAATAAAACACGCATAAGAAAATATGAGACAAGAGATCAACAAGTTGTTAACGGAGTTCACCATAACCTTCCAAATACATCTCTAGATCCTATTGGAATACAAATCTCTTTATTTTCCTTCCCAAAGGGTTGAAACCTTCTCATAAAATGTGGCACATGCTCCTTATAGGGCTAAAAACCAGAGCAACCTTCTCTTACAAAAAGAGAACCTAATGCTCTCACGCAGGTGACATTTCTTCAGACACCAAAAGGACCACATTTGATCTCTCTCTCCACTAAGGGATGATCCATAAAGGATTCATGCCTAGAGATTTACATAGGGGGTTTATATAGTTTTCTTCAACTCCATATTTCAAGGAGACAATATCCACAAATTTAGGATCTAATAACCACTCAAGGAAAAAAATGAGAAAGCATCTCAACTTCCTCCTTGAGACTAGGAAATCACATGAGGTAAAGTGAGGAAGAGTTCAAACCAACTCATGAGACTCCAACTTCCCCCTTAAAACTAGGAAACTAATTTCCCCTTAAAATTAGGAAACTAATTTGTGATTTGGATTCTCTCACAAAACTAATTTCCCATTCTTACAATTAAATGAATAATATGTGAGATTCTCAAACTCACTTTAAGAATTAATAATTTGTCCAATTTGCATGAATAATACATGAGTTTCTCACTCAATTAAATTATTAATCATTTTTACATTTTAAAGAAATCATTCACGATTATTAATTATCCTTTGTCCCCTATCATCAATCGACATTTTAATGATCTTCTCCATGGTGTGCAAAGTAATAATTCCCTGTGTGGAGATCCTCCCGAATCATACCTCCCCACAAAAATCACTTTTGGTCCTCCAAAAATATAGAGAGAAACTTGAACTTGAATCTCCACACTCAGCTTCTAGGAAGAGTCTTACATTCCATGTTGCACTTCCCCACTGCTTGAGCTACATAACAAATGTCTCTAAAAATCCACACCCTTATTTTCCTTCACCTTTGTACTTCAGAATGAGGATGTCGATGCCAACACTTGCATCAATGAAAATATATAGTTGATTACCTTGATCTGCATAACAAATGTCTCTGAAAGGTCGCACACCTCTTCTCCTTCAACTTTGTACTTCAAAACGAGGATGTTGATGCCAACACTTGCACCAATGCAAATATACAGTTGATTCCTTGACTTGCATAACAAAGGTCTCTGAAAGGTCTCATCCTTATTCTCCTTTACCTTTGTACTTCAAAATGAGGATGTCGATGCCAACACTTGCACCAATGAAAATCTACAGTTGATTCATTGAATTCCATAACAAATATATCTGAAAGTCCTCATCCTTCTTCTCCTTCACCTTTGTACTTTAGAATGAGGATGTTGATTCCAACACTTGCACCAATGCAAATCTACAGTTGATTCCTTGACCTACATAAAAAATGTATCTGAAAGGCCACACCCTTGTTTTCCTTCACCTTTGTACTTCATATTGAGGATGTTGATGCCAATACTTGCATCAATGCAAATATGTAACTGATAATGCATGATAACAATTTCAAAGCAATACCATACTTGCCAAGAGTTTATAAAAAAATTCATGGTCAAGTTTACAATGATTTACCAATCAGGCTTAGGAAAAATAATGCCTCTCACTCAATAGTGGCTACAAGACCCATTACAATGTTTCCAAAATAGGCCTAGGAAAAACAATTCCTCTCACTCAAAAATGGCTACAAGACCTTTTATAATGTTTCAAACATCAATTTCAAGTCAACATTCTCATTATCATCACACTTGTCTCATAATTATGATACTTTTGACTGTAAACATGACTACTTTTTATCGAAGTGTCAAAATGGCCTTTTTCTCGCACCATCTCGGTTTGCATGCAAGGCTCCAATAGTGAATTTCCTACAATAATTCATATCTTGTTGCCTTGATGCAACACTCAAATATCACCATAATCTACAACACACATTCATCCTCTTGCGATTTCCAAAAAGAGGTGAAAACCATAAATGCATAAAACTTACATTGGTTTTTGTGCCTAGGTGCTCAATCGACTACTCAAATCTCATCATACACAACACCAACATGTCCATATCATCATTTTGCAAATTTTTACTGTAAACTCGATTCTGTTTTGAAAGGTGCAACTCTGCCCTGTAAATTGTGCCAAGCAATCATAGGCTTGACCATAGCCCTGAAATTCCACTTCTTAGATCATAAAACAGACTGCGACATTGAATATGACTCAAAAAATTGTGCAAAAATGAATATACTTTCGTACAATTACATAATTGCCACTTGTGGACCCCTGGCCTCTCTGCCTTGAAAAACATGCCATGCATTAATGGAAAAAGTGGGATTCAGTCATGAGCCCTGAAAATCCATTGCTCGGATCCAAATTTGATTGCACCAGTGAATTCATGGAAACAAATCATGCAAAAATGACTATAATTTCGTCAAATTCTGACACAATGACTTTTGGGCCCCTCTTGGGCTCCCTGTCTGGAAATGCATGCCACACCAGTCCATTCGACCTGCAATAAATGAATCCTTCATTGAGATTCATTCCCTGTATGATAGTGCCACATGGAACACCCATATTGTCCCCACCAATTGCCATTTGTCACTTTCCAAAAGAGACATGTGGCACTCTATGGGTGGTGCCATGTGGTGGCACATGGAATCCTCTGGGGTGCCATGTGGCACTTATATATTGTTCCAACTGAGTTTTGATTTGGCCGAATCCACTTGACCCATGGCACATATTGATGTTTCCATGTCATCATGCTAATGCCAACACTGTACGAAATTCCACATCATGCTGTTGACATCACTTATTGCCATGTGGCGTCTATATGGTGCTAGGTGGAACCTTTTTACTAGCCCAAGTGGACCCCAAAATTTCCAAATCTAACTGACATGTGGCAGCCTGTGGTGCTTCCACATCAGCTTCCATATTACTACGTCAGTTCCTAGTCATCATGCCATTTCATCTATTGTGTCAGCGCCACATCAACATACCAATCAACACTGTACCTCCCACTGTACTTGCCACATCATCTTCCATACTGCCACTCCAACTTCCATTCAACATGCCCCGTCACTACCATGTCATCTTTCGTACGACCTTCCACGTCACTATTGCGTCAGCATGATGACATCAATATGACACATGGCCAAATATGATTGGTCCAACTGGGTGCTAAATCACCCGAAAATGAGTGACACGTGGCAACCTCTTAGGCTTCCATGTGACACTGTTGACATCATGCCGATGTCAGCAGGACATGTGTCATCCTCTGTGTCTACCGACTTAACATGATGATGTCAACATTGTATGGACTTCGCTAGATTCACCTGTTTGGTGAAAATTTCAAATGGCCATAACTGTTTCATCCGGTGTTCATTTGAGGTCTCATTTGCATTGTTGGAAATATTTTAACAAGGTCCTCGACTTGGCATCAGTTTCATTGAATTCTGGGAGCTTTGATTTTTGAGGTATTTTGGAGCCCCATGGCTCAACCAAGCTACCCATTTCCTATTTATCTGGATTAATGGGCCTTAGTTCCTGTCCTACTGCTTCATGAATATTACTGACATGATCCTCCTTCTCTCTTGCTGCTGGCTTCACAGGTGCCTTCATAACTTGCTTCTCCTTCTTTGGACCAAGTTTAGGATGGAGCTTCCAACATTTCTCGATCTAATGTCCTCCCATACAAAAGTGAGTGCAATAGTTGCATGTCTTCATGTACGCCTCACTTTCACTGTAAGGAAATTTTCTCTTCCATCACTTTGCAACACTCTTGCAGTCTCGAGTTTTTCAAGGAGACTTTGATATCCTTCAGAATCTCTTGCTCGATCTATCACTTTCAGAAAGTGATGTACCAACATTTTTCTTAGATGGTGTTGGTGATGATTCAAGATACTTGATTGAAGAATCCTCTGCTACTGCTGCTTCTGAGCATTTTCCTTCACCATACCCCAATCTTGCAAATTGGGGCCTTCCTACAAACTCCAGTGGTTGAATGATTCCTTTCCCATTAATACCAAGACCTCCTCCTTTATACCCCATCTTCATAAAAAAAATGTTACCGACTTAACAACAAATGTGACCTCAAAATGAGGACTATGGCCCAAAAAACCCATATTTTTTCATAAAAAACATGAAAATCAACCCCCAAATAAAAAAGTCGTGCTATCGGTAGCACCATTTTTTCAAATAGGATCAAAATTAGAACTTTTTTTAAACATGGCCTTCAAAACTTAGATAGTAGATAAAAAAAACCTTAAAATCAACACCTACATAAAAAAATGATGTTACATAATATTTTTTTTCCAAAAATTTAAAATTTTATATAATTTGAAATTGTATTTTTAGCAGTTGGTACCATTAAAACCAAAACCTTAAAATAAACCATCAAATTGAAAAGTACTGCTACTGGTAGTGCCCATTCAAAAATTGGAGTTTTAAAATGACACATTTTTATAAAGTGGTAAAAAAATCATCATTACTGTAAACAAAATCATAAAATCAACCCTTAAATGCTTACTTTTAAACTTAGTTTATCATTCCAAGCACAAGGTAATACATAATTCCATGAAAATATCACACTATACTTTAAAAATTCAACATCACTTTTTAATATTTTTTTACTTTTAATAAAAACAAGTAAATACAAGTTACATTGAATTAAGCATAAGTTATTTCTTAAAAATATTGTTATATTGTCCATATTCAAAACATATGAGCTAATAAATTTTATTATATTCTCCATAATCAAAACATATAATTCATAAAACACAAAAATGATTCATAACTTCATGTAAGATCATATGTAAGTTCAATTCTCATTTCTAGGTACCATACAAACAACATATGGATAACAAATACATTAAATGTTTCATACACTTATTAAGATTGACTCATGGATTCTGAAATACCATCAGAGTCTACATTGTCTTCAGATGAATGATTGGATGAAGATGTAGATGATCCATACCCTTCTCTATTTTTGATGAATGCACCATATGAGTCTACATGCATGCCCAACATTTCATATGTAAAAATCCTTTTAGATCTATGACTAGGTTCAACAGACTCCCATCTTTCATTTATTTCTTGTGGAAACAACCTCTTGATAATATCTATTGTCTTGGAGTGAAGAGTTCCTCTCTTTGTCAAATTGAAGTCATAAACAAGTATGTCAACATGATCTAATTTTAAGAGGTCAGTGCGACGATGATTTGTATTTTGACCCTGTCTTCTTATATTTCTATTGACATGTTTCTCAACCACCATCTCTGGCTTGTACACACCATTGAATGGGTGTGTACTTGTTGCATATTGTTGGCCCTTGGTTATGAAAGTTAGCGAAGAGCAAGGAAGAAAAAACAAAATGTGAACTGTGCGGAAGAAACAATGACTGTTACTGGGTCGAAGTGAGCAAAAGAGAAGGAAAGACAGAGCGAAGTAAGAGAAAGAAAGCCATTGGATGAGGAGATAGAGGATGACATATCAACAAGAAATAAGGATCATGGACAACTCAGCAAGAGGAAAAATCCACCGTTGGATGCTTTGGAGCACCGCGCGAGAAGGAAGGAAAGACAGGTTGGCGAAGCCCTAAAAACGTGGGTCAAGTTGACCTAGGTTTTTAGACACCTAGGGTTTTGGTATCTAGGATTTTGACACCTAGGTTTCAGCTTAAGGATGTCGGTGAGTGATTGTAATGTATAAATAGAGGTCAAGAGGACCTGGGTTGGGTTGTTGTTGGTGTTATGATTTTTGTTGTTACTATTGTTGGTGTTGTGTGATCGAGTGAGTAATATCGAGTGAGAAAGAAGTGTTGAGTACGAGAGCCTTCTGTATTGTAAGATCTTCAGTTGGGTGCGAAGATCAACCCTGCAACTGGGTGCACAGGGAGGGGAGAGATAGAGAGAAGAAGAGATAAGATCTGCTAGCTGAGAGCGCAGACAAGAACTATATGCTTGATATTAATATATTATAAGCACAGTTCTGTGTACGTAGCCCTAGAGAGAGGGCGAACCACATATATTTTTTGTTGTCTGTGATTGATGTTATGTTCTTGGCCCTTTTATGTAATGTTATTGCATTACTGTGTTAGATATGATAGGTAGTTGTGTGGAGTAGAGTTGAGCTGGTAAGAGATATATAAATGCTATGTTGTTCTCGTGCTAGATCCACTTGATATTCCCCTTGGTTGTAGACATATTTGTCCTGCAACCCCCCCATAGCTGCTTTAGGTGAGACTGCATCTGCTTCGCAGGTGTTGCCGAAAGGGCCAGTAGTTAGGGATTATTGGTGCGCTCTTAGAGCTGAACACTGGGTCTGTCCCTGTACCAACAAATGGTTCCGTTGCCGGGATAGGAATCTTCGTGAGGGAATGTCAAAGTGGTTCCCATCAAAGACAGAGATTTAGAAGTGGATAAAGGACCAAGAAAAGGACTTCGTTGAAGCCCAGAATGAGAACCCTAATATTAGTACAAAGGATTGGTTGGAGAGATATATCTTTATTGATATACACAAGATTTTCTTTATAGGAATCCATCAGGAGATATATGAGTGGTTAGCTAGGTTAGAAAATACCCAGTTTGAGATTAGATCTAGACCTCCTATGGTTTGGACATTGACACTGATTAGGAAGGTCAAGAGAGTTGATAATGCCCTGTCAAGAGAATTAGATCATTGGTTTGATAGCACCATTGGAGGGTACATCACTGAGTTTGATGTTGACAAAGTAGAGTCATATAGCCAAGCCGAGAGATATTTCTTCAAGGGACCCAGAGGAATTTTTTTACATTTTCTAAAGCTGAGGATCAAGATTCTATTGCATGAGAATAACATATTGAAGATATAGTAGATTGGTCGAATTTGGAAAAACTAATGTTCAAGAATTCAGACAGCGACATCGACACAGAGGCTAGACATACTCACAGTGGGAGAACGTTCAAAGAAGTTCATCTTGTGAACCTGTTTAAGCAGAACTATGTTTCTAGAGTGGAGAAGAGGCAGATCTGACAGACGAAGAGCATTCAGAACCCGCTAGGGAAGAGGAAGGGAAAGCTGAAGAGCCTTGTCAGGAAGAGCCATAAACTTCAGGAACTGTGCAGACTGTTGAAGTAAGTACTATTATCCCTTTTGTTGATTCAGTAGCATTAATAAATCATAGTAATCCAAGCCACCAAAGAGTTCAGAGCAATGTCACCAGTAGTCCACCACATACTCAGTCAGGAACCCTAGGAAGATCTATGGTAGATGAGATGAGGCTCCCTATTTTTAAGGGAGATAGATCTAAATATCCTGATCAACACTGGTTCCTATGTGAAGCCATATGAAATATTAAGAATGTCACTGACGAAGATGTTAAAAGAAATCAGTTTAGTACTACCCTAAGGGATCACGCACTGAGATGGTACATGAAGCTTGTCCAAGGACTTGCACAACCTAAGCTGCTAAATGAGATCAATAATGCGTTGATTGCAGAGTTCAAGAAACCCAAGTCGGAGTCACAATGTATTACAGAGCTGAAAGAGATCAAGCAGAAGGAAACTGAACCTATTTGGGAATTCGATCAGAGATTCAAGACCTTAATAGGCCGATTGAATTTTTAGATCCCAGATGAGCAGAACAAAGAATGGTTTATTGCTGCCCTCTTACCACACATCAGAGTTCCTCTGATGCAAAAAAAGATTGCTTCACAGGCTGAGGCACTGGATATTGCCATGAAGTTAGAATCAACCCCTATGGGAGAATCCAACTTAGGTATGAGTCAAATATTGAGTCATCTAACTAGTTTGTCTCTATAGGTCGAAGATATGAAGAAAGACAAGGGAAAAGATAAAAGAGAAGACATCTGGTGTGTCAGATGTAGATCAGAAGGCCATGAAAAGGAACACTGTCCCCTATTTTATGAATACTTGGCCTCTAGAGCTCCGAGCCCTTTGAAGCAAGTCACCCTACCCTAGTGCGAGGTATGCAGAAATAGACATCGCCCTAGTGAGTGCTATTAAATGAAAAAATATGTTCAGACACCTACAAATTTGTATTGCACGTTTTGTAAGTCCATGGGGAATGATGATATGGATTGCAGGGCTTATGACCTCATGCACGAAAGGTCAAGAGACATATAAAAAATTCAAGGTGAAGTACAACAAGAAGGAAACACTACGCAGTATAACTCCCATGGGAAATGAAACTTCAATCCTTGTGGTGGAATCAGAGGATGAGGATGAGGAGGAGGAATGGGTCAAGGTCGAGGACATATCCTCTATTACAACTGTGCACAACCAGGACACTTAACAAGGGACTGTCATAACCCTTGCACTACTTGCAGCTATTGTCGTTTCTTCGAACACGTTATAAAGGATTGTCATGTGCTGCTAGCTAAGCTTCAGGAAAGATGAATACCTCAGCATAACCCGCAAGTGCAACTGATATATGCTAAACCTCACGGAGAATGCCCTAGAGTCGTTGTTATAACTAGAGGAGACGTTGTTACAGGAGAAGACATACTGACCCAAAGAAAGACTACATAAGACTCACGAGTCAGGAAAGCTACAGAGAAGACCCAAACCTTTGACGCAAAGAAAGAAAGACAAATATTTGAGGAGGTAAGGAAAGAGTTCGAAGGATACCAAGGTTCTTCATCAAAGACACGACCAAAAGTAAGAGAATATTGAATTCCTTTAGAATTCGATCAGTCTGCTTCTCCAAAAGAGGGACAAGAGGTAAGCAAGCTCATGGAATTTTTATATACTTGTATTAAGTTGATTCAGGATGAGAGCATTGTACAAGAGCTACAAAATTTAATCAGACAGTATGAGATAGGAAGGATAGATCCTTTAATGAATAAAGTAGTACATCAAATATCCAAGAAGAGAAAGACAAATAAGGAACTACACTTGAACTCTTAGATATGAGAATATGATATAGACTATGTGGTCCTCGACTTAGGGTCGGAGGTCAATGTCATGATGAAGCAAACCTGAGCACTGATGGGAAAACCGAAGTTGATCTATTCCCCTATCAGGCTTAGGATGAATAATCAACATGCAGTAAGCCCTTTTGGCATATTTGACCATTTCCCTGTGGACATCGATGGAGTAAGAACGTTTGCAGATTTTGAGGTAATTGAGATAGTTGATGATAACTGCCCTTACCTTGTTCTATTAGGAATTGATTGGGCTTTCAATAATTCCACTATGGTTGATTTAAAGAAAATATGAATGAAATTTGAAAGAGATGGCCTTAGGGTCATTGCACCATTAGATCCATATGAAGGTCAACGATACACATAACCTATCAGAGAAGAAGACTGTGCATATGAACTGGAAAACATATACAAACTAATAGCCAGACAACATGATTACATTAATCCTATGGTCAATGGAAACCTAAGCTGGAGAAGTGACAATGCATGTTCATCATATTCAGAAGAAGCAGTGGAGAACTGGAAGAACAAAATGTATGAAGTATCTACAAGGAGATGTTCTAGATTAACCAGATATGTTTGTTGGATCGGTAGAACAGTAAGTAACTTTCCCACCTTTGATGGTCTAAATCCTTTAGAAACCTTCTTGTTGGAACTCGAAGAAAGTGTACCAACACAACAAAGATTGTTGGCAATGGATGAGGCCTTGAAAGAAACACCAACGAGATGGTGGGGGATACACAAAAAAGACATTGCAAAATGGGTACAATGTCGTACCTTGATGACCGCGTGGTTCTCAGCACAAGTAGAAGGTTGTGAAGTTCGGTACACAGGTCAAATCTTCCCAAAGGACCATGTGCGAAGTTGTGAGGAAGCCTAGAGAACCATTCCTCAAGAGAAGTGGGTTCACAAGTTTATTAACACACTAGAAAGAACCCCTATCAACTGGTACCTTCAAGCGGAGATGCGCCTCATCACTGCAGATTGGGAAGGTATGACTTAGAAATTTGTAACCACCTTCTTATTTGACAGTCAATATCCTTCAGTAGATCAAGCGTTATAGATTGTAAGATAGAAACTATTTGAGGAGGCCTCTATCCCCCCTTTAGAAAAAGAAGAGGATGAATAGTCTGCGCCTCTCCAGAAACTACAAGGTTGTTACAACATCAATGCTGATGAAGACGATGATCCTAGGAAGGTGAACATTGTTGAAATAGAAGGCTAGAGAGATGTGGAAGGACTAGGATTTGAGATAGCATTTATTGGACAACCGATCAATATTAAGAAGGTGAACATTGGAACAAAGTAGACACTGAAGCTTGCAAATGTTGGGGATTACTGGGATGTTGCTACTCTTGACAAAATCAAAGAGTTACTGCATGAATACCAGGACTTGTTTCTGGCCAAGTTTACTGATATGAAGGGCACTAAAGGGCCTATGGGAGAGAAGAGGATCCCTTTGAAACCAGATGCAAAACCAGTCAAGAAAAGTCCCTACAGATTGAACCCTAAATATAAGGAGAAAGTGAAGATTGAGATCGATAGAATGCTGGAAGAAGGGATTATAGAAACTGTCGAAGAATCAGAGTGGATTATCCCTATGGTAGTACAAGACAAGAAGACAGGAGAAATTTGGATCTACGTAGATCTCAGGAAACTGAACGATGTCTGTTTGCATGACCCCTTCCCTACACCATTCACTGATGAAGTGTTAGATAATGTGAGAGGCAAGGAGGTATATTCTTTTACAGATGGATTTTCAAGATACCATCATATCTAGATTGCCAAGGAAGATCACCATAATACCACATTTGCAACAGAATGGGGATCCTACTAGTATATAGTGATGCCATTTGGATTGAATAATTCCCCAGCCATCTTTTCCAGGGTGGTGGTCAAAGCATTCAAGGAGTTTCTACACAAATTTCTAGAAGCATATTTTGATGATTGGACTATTTTTAGTTTATTGAAAAATCATATTGAATGTCTAAGGATAATGTTGGACAAATGTAGGTAGTGTCAAATTGCCTTGAATCTAAATAAGTGCATCTTCTTCTCACCATTTAAAGTGATTTTAGGTCATATTGTATGCAAGCAAGGATTGCTGGTCGATCCATCTAAAATTGCCATTATAGTTGATCTACCCCCTCCTACTTCAATCAAACAACTGCACATTGCGCTAGGACATACTGGATATTACATGAAGTTCATTAAAGGATATGCCTATATTACAACACCCATGAAGAATCTTTTGAAGAAGGACTGTCAGTTTAGTTGGACAGATGAGTGCCAACAGAGATTCAACACACTAAAACATAAAATGGTTACTGTGCCTATTCTGGTTTTCCCATATTGGAACAAGGAGTTTCATGTGCATGTCGATACATCTTCTATTGACTTAGGCAGTGTTAGCACAACCTAGGGAAGGAGATATTGACCATCTGTTATATTTTGCTAGAAGGAAGCTATCAACAACAGAGATCAACTACACCACCACTAAGAGAGAAGGGTTATCCATGGTGTATGCGCTACAAAAATTTCGCCACTACTTTTTGGGAGGACACTTTAAAATGTTTACTGATCACTCTACATTGAAATACCTAGTCAACAAGCCAGTGTTGGGGGGGAGAATATGCAGATGGCTTCTGCTATTTATGGAATATGACTTCGAGATCATAGTTAATCGAGGAAGAATGAACAAAAGTCCTGACCACTTGTCAAGGTTAGAACATGGAGAAGAACCCACTAGTATGGAGGACACACTACCAAATACAAAATTGCTAGCCATTAGAAGGATTGATGACCACTTCAAAGAGATAGTCCAGTTCTTGTCAACAGGAATGGCACCGAGTGAATATACAATTCCCCAGAAGAAACAACTAGTAGTGCATGTTGCAGACTTCTCACTTATAGTTGGACAACTATACAAAATGGGACCTGATGAGATATTGAGAAGGTGTGTTATGGAGGTAGAGCAACCATTGATCCTCACAGAATCTCATGAAGGCATTGCAAGAGGAAACTACGAAGGGAAATAAACTGCACATAAGGTTCTTAGAGCTTGCCTTTGGTGGCCTACCTTACACAAAGATGATATAGACTATTACAAATCCCGCGATGTATGCCAAAGAGTTGGGAAACCATCCAGAAGAGATGAAATGCCCTTAGCACCACAACTGACAGTACAAGCCTTTGAGAAATGGGCCATTGACTTCGTGGGACCTATAACTAGGAAAGCGCATAGGAGCAAGGTACATAATTACTACGACAAAGTACTTGACTAGATGGGCCGAAGCAAGAGCAGTTAAGGACTACAGTGAAACTATAGCTATGCGCTTCATATTTGATGACATCATAACCAAGTTTGTATGCCCAAAGATCCTTATGAGTGATCAAGGAACACATTTCATAAATAAAATAGTTGAAGCCCTGACTGAGGAATTTGCAGTCCACCATCAGAAAAGCACACCTTACCATCCACAATTAAATGGGATAGTGGAAGCATTCAACAAGATCTTGGAGACAACACTGGAAAAGATTTGCAGTGTGAACAGGGATGACTGGGATTTAAGAGTACCAACAATACTATGGGCCTATAGAACCACTTGCAAGAAGCTAACAATGCAGACCCCCTTTAAATTGGTGTATGGCCTTGAAGCCATTTTCCCCATGGAATAATTGGTACCAATCTTAATAATTGCTACCTTTACAGATATGGATGACACTGGCGCTATTCGAGAGAGGCTTGCACATTTGGTCGAACTAGAAGAAGACATATTTATTGCAGGATTCCATCGGCAGGTACAAAAGGAAAGAGATAAGGCCTACCATGACAGACACAATAAGAAGAAGACATTTAAACAAGGTGATCTAGTACTGGTATATGATAGCAAGTTCATCAAACATCCTGGGAAGTTCAAAACCCATTGGCTCGAGCCATATGAGGTCACCTATGTTACAGAAGGAGAAGCTGCGCAGTTGAAGACTTTGAAGGGAGAATGGAAGGAAGGATTAGTGAATGGGAGCCGACTGAAGTTGTATTATGACAAACAGTTGCCTTGCAACTCTCAGTAAAAGCATGAGAAAAAGGGTCTAGGTACTAGGTGTAGTTGAAACTAGGTACCAGACACAAAAAAGATAGTCTACACAAGGAAGGAGAGGAGGGATAGAGAAGAAAGCAAAGGCTGCACTGCGCAGTATGAAGTTGAAGTAAAATAGAAAGGTCAAATATGAAGTGCCTCGGGACGAGTCACAAGTGAGTGTTGGAGGCCTGTTGGCCCTTGGTTATGAAAGTTAGCGAAGAGAAAGGAAGAAAAGGAAAAATGCGAACTACGTGGAAGACACAGTGACTGTTACTAGGTCGAAGTGAGCAAAATAGCAGAAAATATGGAGCAAAGTAAGAGAAATAAATCCGTTGGATGAGGAGATCGAGGATGAAAGATCAACAAGAAAGAAGGATCGTGGACAGCTCATCAAGAGGAAAAATCCACCGTTGGATGCTTTGGAGCACCGCGTGAGAAGGAAGGAAAGATAGGCTGGCGAAGCCCTAAAAACACAGGTCAAGTTGACCTAGGGTTTTATACACCTAGGTTTTTGGTATCTAGGGTTTTGACACCTAGGTTTCAGCCTAAGGATGTCGGTGAGTGATTACAATGTATAAATAGAGGTCAAGAGGACCCGGGTTGGGTTTTTTTTGGTGTTATGATTGTTGTTGTTACTATTGTTGGTGTTGTGTGATCGAGTGAGTAATATCGAGTGAGAAAGAAGTGTCGAGTACGAGAGCCTTCTGTATTGTAAGATATTTAGCTTGGTGCAAATATCAACCCTACAACTGGGTGCGTAGGGAGGGAAGAGATAGAGAGAAGAAGAGAGAAGATCTGCTAGCTGAGAGCTCAGACAAGAACTGTATTCTTCATCTTAATATATTATAAGCACAATTCTATGGATGTAGCCCTAGGGAGAGGGTGAACCACGTATATTTTTTGTGTGTGTGTGATTGATGCTATGTTCTTGGCTCTTTGATGTACTGTTATTGCATTACTTTGTTAGATCTGATAGGTAGTTGTGCGGAGTAGAGTTAAGATGGTAAGAGATATATAAATTATATGTTGTTCTAGTGCTAGATCCACTTGATATTCCCCTTGGTTGTAGATATCTCTGTCTTACAACCCCCCCCATAGTTGCTTCAGGTGAGACTGCATCTGCTTGGCAGGTGTTTCCGAAAGGGCCAATAGTTAGGGCTTGTTGGTGTGTTCTTAGATCTGAACCCTGGGTATGCCCCTGTGCCAACACATACCAATGCACTTCAATTGCAATAACATCTTCATTTTCTTTATCAATATTTATAACCTTTGTAATCCAGAATAGATAACCATGTGGATCTTCAGTTTCTAAGACTGCAATCATGCTACCCTCAATATCTTGTACTGAATTGTTGTAAAGGTCTTCCATGGATTCATGTTGTGCACATGAAATTCGTGAACCAATATACATTTCTCTTTCTTCTACTTGTGTAAACTCAATAACACCTTGAGATACTTGTTGTTCAACAATGTTTCTTTCTTCGGATTCATTTGGTATATTTTGTGGCCAATGAAATGGAGTCCTAAAAAATGTATCTTCATTTTTTAAGCTTGAAATTATGTCACTTTGAATATTAAAAAAAGACTCCCACCAAATAGAATTAACAACATCAAAGTACTCATATGTATCTTTAATGGAAATTTTTTATTTCTTCCATGAACTCATAATAATCTACATATCTCTTACGCCTCTGTGCATTATGGATTTCAACAAATGATAGTAAAAATAATATCTTTGATGCAAATATTGGATGATCCAAAATGAACATAAAAAATGCTAAACATGATGAAGTCCCCCATTATGCAGTAGTTGAATACTGCTTTCCCCATATAAGTGTTTTCCCATCAACTTTTTTGAGACAAAATTTATGTTGGAAGATAATGTCATTAAGCTACTCAATACATTTTTCTTCACGATGCAATCCTTGAATAAATCTTCACATATCAACAATTTATTCTAATATATGAAAAACAGTGTCTGGAATGTATGCTTTCTTAATACATTCAATCAATGATGGTAGGCTTCCAACAATTTTCCTCTTCAATGTTACTGAAAAATGACTGACCATTTGATCAATATGATCATGAGTGTGTCCAACAAGAAGAAAACCAACTTTCACCTTTTGAAATATTCCCAGTTCAACAAACATGCTTAGATATCCAAACACAATTTGTTTTTTATTTTCATGACAAGTGTTGTCCAACTGTAGATAGAGAACTCGAGAAAGATTTCTAGACCAGTGAGTGAGCACATGATGAATTATGGTTATGGTCATATTTTCATCATTATGAATATTTAGAGCCATGAAGTAAATATTTGGACACATTTTTCCATTGAAAACCATACAACCAACCAAGTGAAATTGAATGAAATTCTCTTCCTGTAATTTTTTTGGCGTACGGACAAAATATGGTAGAAGTGTTTTGTTCTAGTCCATGCCATCAATTATCATACCTAAATATTTGTTTGGAGCATCATAACACTTCTTCCAATGTTTGTACAACTTCTTCCTTTCACTTGATTGTTGATTCCAATGTTTTTGAAGTGATTTGACTATGGAATATGCACATGACATAAAATGAAAATATTGATCATATGTTTTCATAGTTGATAACTATCCAATTAAAAAAAAAAAATAGTAAATACATACCTCTTTCTACCCCTTTAGATTTATCTCTTCTTGATTTAAGAGTAGCACATATGTTACACGTGATTTTGGTCACCTTGGTGATGTATTAACAAGGGTGTACTCAGGATCCCAACAAGAACTTTCTCCTGAGAAAAGTGGCATTTATCTCCTTCCAGAAAACATATTTTCAAAGTGAGTTCGCAGGCTGCTTATAGCCTAGGGTGTGAGAATGACCCATTCTCGCAGGCCACCTTCATCTAGGGTGCGAACCTCTCGCACTGTGCTCTATACATGGGGTGCGAACTTGTTTTTGAACTTGGAAAAGAGAAGAAGTCTCGAGGGTTCTAGAAGGGAATCTTCTAGAAAATGGGTTGGCATTCATATGGTTATCATTTTACTGGCTTCCCTGATTTGGTGGGATC
>ML815651.1:114676-125695 GCA_009831015.1 Picea engelmannii
TCCCTGATTTGGTGGGATCATTCTCATCCATGTAACCATCTCACCCTCTCCTATATATTGAAAGGATTCTCATGGAAAAGGTTAAGCAAGATTAATTGAAGAATTGGTGAAGGAATTGTGTGAAGAACCCAACTTGAACAGAATCTTGGAGACTCTAGTAGGTCTATCAAGAGGAATTGGATCTTCTTCATGCAAAGACAGAGCCAATGTGTGTGTGTTGGAACCAAGAGTCATCGAAAGGAAGCTTGCGACATCAAGGCGATCAGGTTGTATCTTCTACTTTTGATTAATATGATACAGTGGCATGTCCTTTTCCCATAAAGTCATTCTTACTTTATTGTGTAATTCCTTGATCATACACATAAGTCGACGATTGAATACATTTTGCTATATTCACTTTGGTTGGTTTGTGTTGTCTTGGTCTTGACCTCACAAGAGCACCGGAGCGAAGTGGGGGAAACAGAGACCTAAGGAAGCGATACAAAGGTATGTCGCTTGTTCCTCCTTACTAGTTATTTCCATGGTCGTAACTTAGGGAAAGAGTCATGTCTTGTCCTATTTTGTTCTAGATCCAAGTGGATCTAGGGAGATCTGTTAGTGTCGGCACCTACCGATTAGTCCAATAACAAAATTGGTGACTCTACTGGGGATGCAACCCATTTTTTAGTGGTTTTTGGTGTTATTCCTTGGCCATTTTCTCTTGCCTTACCTTTCTTCATTTTTATCAATCTCTGAGTCTTCAAGAAACTTTGACAGACTCCCTGGGTCCAAAAGTCCCTTCAAAATTTTTGTCTTTTTCCAAAATTTTTCCTAGTTTCAGGCCTTCTCGCACTGAACCCCTCAGTGGCCTACGAGAACCCTTCGAGTTCTCACCCTGCCTTTCATTCCAGTGCGAGATTCTCGCACCCTACTTGAAGCCAACTTGTGAGAATGCTCCATTCTTGCACTGTACATTACTGATAGCCTGTGAACCCATTTTTAAAATTTTTGGATTTAAGGTTTTGGTATGCTCAGATGCCCAGCTCTGTATAGGTGTCTGAAAAGAACTTCTTGGACCACTGGTTGATTGTCTCTTGACTTCAGATTTTGTGCACGATCAGTCTTTGGAAATCAAAGGCTCTTCTTGTCCATCTTTTTCTCAAATCTCATCTCTTGACTATTCTTAGCAAGGATATAACCTCTGATCCTGGAATCGGAGTACTTGTTTGGTTAGAATCCGGTGATCTGTTTGAAAGTTGGGATTGTTTGTCTTTCTCATTTGCTCATTATTTGGAAAATCATTGTTCTCATGCAATTGAAGAGACTAGTCTTGTCTGCTTGTCATTTTTTTCTCCATTGAAAGAATGGTTTGGGTTTTGTTTATTGCTTATTCGTTAGTTATTGGTTTTCCTTAATTTCACCACCATGGTGTAGATATTTTTGAAAAGTAAAAAACATTTTTCTTTTTAAAATCATTTTCATTTTGAAAATATTGGAAATCAATTGTTGAAAAATAACAAATAGAGAATTGTTATTGTAACGTGATTCGTTGAAGATTGCATTTTAAAGAAGATTGCATATCGCAGTTCAAGATTGTTCCGGAAAAATTCTCTTTCCCTCCTGTACATAGGATTCATCGAACAAAAAATGATATATTTCATTCCTATCTTTGCATTGTTGGGTGAGAGTCTCACACAACATCAGTTTCGTCTCCATTTCCTTTGAGTAAAAACAACCCTTAATAATATTGCGCAATTTTAAAATTTAACTAGTAACTCTTTTCTAGGGCTCTATTACACCAACAATTAGCTAGGCTAGAGCTTTGGAATAGGCAGAGAGATACACTCTCCAAAGCACAAAACACACAATAGAATCTTTTGTTAAGGAGCGTCAAATTCCATTTACAACATTTTGTCCTGGGAAGCCCTTCTCACACAAGGGTCAAACCCGAGGTCGCATTGATATTGACAGAGTTACTCACCCTGTTTCGTTGATATCAGTGTAGAGATTGGACATATTATGGGGGTCACTTGGAGGTATACCCACAATGATGAGTGGAATCCTCTCGAGTTGATTTCGAGCTAGATACCCTGCCCTTGCGTGTGGATCAGACTATCGATTGTCCCCCCAGGATTTATTGTTGTCGGTGGTAACCTTAGTGGCCTATCTTCTTAGGATCTTACACAAGGTGACTGTGAAGGGGCAAGTCTTCATGGTACCTGGAATCGACGTTGGCCAAACTCACTCGAGCTCCTTGGAGGGTATAACCATGATTATGTGTGGGAGCTTGCACCAGGGTGTAAGTCCGTTAAGCAGGTCGTCAATGTAAATTTTTCACCCTAGCCCAACCCCTTCTTGTCTCATTGTTGCGACGTTGGATTTCATCACCAACTAGTGACTTCGGGATTAGAAGGTCTTGTTTTCTTGGTTTTGTTTCCTAGATTTTGTTTACTAGTGCATGTTGTTTGTTTACCCAAGTTGACCACAGGATTTCCTTCGTAAGTTTGTAACTCGTTCACAATAGACTCTCCACATCATTCATGTAGAATGCAAGGCTTACCTCCATAAAATCTGGAAGGCTCTCAACCCCTGCCTACAAGCTCACAAGAGGGCTCTCCTCAATAGAGTGAAGTCCAAGACGTCACCACTCCTCAAGTGGAAAGAACTGACTCTCTAGAACGGTTCTGGATTACCAATTCTCGAGAGGACTTTCGACTTCACCTAGATTCTGAGAGACGGATTATGCGAGTGAATTCTTCCAGAGACTTAGTTTTTTTATCTTCTGGATCATCGATTGGACCTTTTCCAGGACCTGAGGGCCAAGATCCTTTTTGGTCTACTGGTTTTTTTAGACGGGATCTCTTTGGCTTAGGAGGAGGCATTGATATCACTGTCTCACTTGCGTTCCCCAAAACTTCTGACCCAGAGGCAGTCCCTTTTACTACTGCTTATTATTTTCCTGGCACAGAAGCTCTGCGAGCCGACCACATCTTGACCCTCCCTTTACAAATGGTCCATTACACAGATACTATGAGTATTCACACCAGGATTACAATGGCTAGTCAAGCCCCATTGGCACACCGCTCTCGCCCAGTGTCACCCCAACACTTCCACCCGGATATCGTGCATTGAATGCTTCTATTCCTACTCCTACGCAAACCCCATTTGGAACTCTTGGTGGTCCCTCTTCTTCTGGGAACTCTCCTCCTGGTTTCATTCCGACACTTCCTCAACCCTCTTTCGGAGGACCTTTTCCATCCTCTGTCGGTGGCACCAATCCTAGTGGCACCATTCCGTCGTTCACACCAAATTACCAGATTCCTGTTGGTGGACAATTTCACCAAGGAGGTTTGACTCAACCCCCCCTTGTAGGGAAAATTCCTATTGGAACACAAATCCCAATTGGAACACAACCCCCAATTGGGACTCAACCCCCGATTGGAGGAAAACCCCCACCGATCCCACCCTATGGACAAAACATACCTCCATCCTTGGCCCAGTATTGGAACCATATGATACAACATAATCCTCAATCGACTGGGGGGAAAAAACTTTCGGCTACATCCGTTATACCCCCTAGTATAGGCCAACCATATCTAGGTATGTCCAATCCTATGTGGGGCTCGAGTGCTCAAACTCATGTCCCTGTTCAAGGATACAATCCCATGAGATACTTTCCTCTACAACAACCACCGAATCTACCTAGGTCTTCGCATTATATGCAGATTGCTTATGGTTCCACTAGTTTGATGACGAGAATCCCTCCCCAAAGCCACCAGTACCCGCATGTGAATAGACAGTTACCCTTCTTGGCCACTTTGGACCTCCCGGATCTATCAAGGATTTTAAATGATCCAATCCGTCACTCTCCCGAATGGCCTGCTATACTAGCCAAGTTACCATCTAACATCCCTAAATTCGATGGCAAAGTGGGAGAGGACTCAAACAATCACATGATGAATTTTCACCTCTGGTGCTCATCCAACTCCTTGATGGATGACTCTATTCGTTTACATCTTTTTCAAAGAACCCTCACAAATTATGCTGCGAAGTGGTATATAGAATTACCATGAGGTTTCTTCGCCGACTTCAACACCCTAGCTATGGCTTTCCTCACCCACTACTAGTTACTGATCTGTTATGAAACGGGGACCGAGATTTTGAGTTCTTTCAAACAAAACAAAGCGACTCATATATCCGATCACATTCATGAGTGGCGACAGAGACAACGTCTCATCAAACTCAAACTTCCTGATCAGTTGCTGGAAGAATGGTTCACAAAATCATTTGTGAACGACATCAGTCATGACATCGCCATGGGTGGAGTTGTCACGGAAGAACATGCCATAAGTATTGATCAATACCTTGACCTCATTTATTCACAAACAGGTACTCTTTACAACTTACTCCCTGATGCACCTCGTCCTTCCACTTCCACCACTTCAACTACTCCAGCCGCTTCTCATGCAGCCAACGGTGTTATTGGCACTTTCCATGCCCAACCACATTCTGCCTCAAGCACCAACCCCAAACCCACTTCTTCTAATGTTCAAAATGCTCCCTCTCCTACCCCTCCCACCGGCAAGACTTCTAAGGTAAATGCAGTTCAATCTACCCCAACCGGTAAAAAAAAATCCAGAAAGGGAAAGGGTAAGAATAAGGAGGACGAAAATATTTCGCAAGCAGAGAAAACCAAAAATCCACCTGTTGGCGATAGGGATAAGTGAAAACCCCGATACCCCTGTCTTATCTGTGGTGATGATCACTACACGAAGGATTGTCCACGACCTGCTGAGGTTACTAAGTTCCTTCAAGGGGCCCCGAAACCACCCACTCCGTCCATTTTGTCCCAACCCTTCCCCTCTCAACAATAGGCCCAATTGGTCATTCATGACCAACCTTCCCTTTCTACTACATCTTATGTATTAATGTGTACTAGCGATTCAAAGAAGAATGACATCGCACTCACCACTCAAGCCAAAGATTATTCTCCCTCTAAAGAGAAGGTTGATGATACACCTCCTTCATTGGTCCAACCCTCTCCCATGACTCCACCTACCAACGGTCCTCTTCATCTCGAACGACCAAGTCTTGACATAGTTCTTCGCCCCCCTCCGAAGGGTGTCGTTTGGAAATCGGCTTTCAATCCTCATACTCGTGCTGCCCATAACTACAACATTGTTGAAGACCTGGCCCAAGCACCTTCCGCGATGTCAGCCCTCGAAGTCCTTCAAAGTTGTCCCACACAACAGAAGGAACTGTTGAAAGCTATCGGTGGAATCGACCTGACGGACATGAATTTAATAATTTTTTACTTGGAAGATCACATTCCAAGGTTATCCCCTCAACTCGCATTCCAGATCCAAGTGATTGTCTCTGACAAAAACATTTGTCGAACCGTTATCGACGAGGGTGCCTCGATGTGTGTCATGTCTGTTACCTGCTGGAAAGCCATCGACTCTCCCTCTTTGAATGAATCCCATAACACACTCAAATCCTTCAATGGCTTCGGTTTTAAGCCTTACAGTGTCATTCCTTCATTGCCAATCATGCTAGAAGGAAAAACGGTCCAAGTCGAAGTGGAAGTCTTTGACGCTCCTCTTGATTACAATCTTCTGCTTGGCCGTAGCTGGATCGATTCCATGCACGCAGTTCTGTCGACTCTTTTTCATGTTGTACGTTTCCCACATCAAGGAAAGGTAATCACCATCGACCAATTAGCCTTCTTTAACTCGGATACACGTACTGGCAACATACCGTTCATCGCTAAAACCCCACCGGGTTACGAGAACGTCGGTGTAGGTCTTCTCAAAGACTCTTTGTTAATGGGTACCTTCCCCATTCCACCACCCGATGTTCCACACTCGTCTTTTGCCTCAATCAATATGATCTCCACCTCAATTCATGGAACCCCTGAGTCTCATGACCCATGGATAGTACCTGACCCTGACGATCATCTTCGTTACGATGATGTAATGCCTTTGAGTCCGGTCAAATCTGCCTATCATGCCATTCAATCAGTGATCCCTTATACCCCCTCTCTTGGTGAGTTATCTCCAGAACCTTTCGATGTCATTTTTCCCACGGATGAGATGACTATGTCTGTTATGGAAGAAACCCCCTGGAACGATGACCATCACCATTCCATCCTCTTCCTTGAACAACACACCATCGAGAGATACCAATGGATCTCGACTCCGTCGACCGTTGTCGTCATTTCCATCGTTCTCGAGTCCACACACAATGTGTTTTCCGAAGGGAACTTAAGAAATATCTCACCCACTATTCCCCTCGACATATCCATCAAACCTGGAATTGTCGAAAATGTGCATATTGGAGCTTCATGTTCCCCTGATGAAATCGTCACCTACAAGTCACTTTTCAAATAATTTTGTGACATCTTCGCCTGGAGCTATGAAGAAATGTCGGGTATCGACCCTGACATTGTGATACATGAGATCAAGACATACCCAGATGCTAAACCCATCCGACAACGCCTTCATCCAGTTCACCCACGTAAAGCAGTTGTTATCAAGCTTGAAGTCAAGAAACTTCTCAAAGCTAGATTTATTTACCCGGTGGCCCTCATTGACCAGGTTTCCAATCTTGTCACGATTGACAAGAAACAAGGCAGAATCCGCGTATGCATTGATTATAGGGATATTAATAAAGATTGTCCTAAAGACAACTTTCCTACCCCCTTCGTCGATCAGATTGTCGACGATTACACTGGAAGAAAAATCCTCTCTCTGATGGATGGTTTCTCTGGATATAATCAAATCAATATTGCTCTCGAGGACCAACAGAAGACTGCTTTTATTTGTCCTTGGGGAACTTTCGCCTATCGAAAACTTCCTTTCGGTCTCAAGAACGTTGGCACAACTTTCCAGCGCTATGTCTTATGCCTTCCATGATATCAAGCACATCATGAAACCATATCTTGATGACTTACCCACTCATTCCATGAACCGGGTTGATCATCCAATTCACCTCCGAGCCATTTTCCTCCGCTGTCGGTTTTACCATATATGCTTGAATCCTCACAAATGCATTTTCTACATAGAATCTGACAGACTTCTAGGCTTTATTGTTTCATGTTAAGGGATCAGGGTAGATCCTTTAAAGGTTGAGGCAATTCTGAATTTCCCTCCTCCTTCTACACTTCACCAGTTACAAAGTTTGTAAGGGAAAACAAACTTTCTTCGTCGTTTCATCCCAAACTATGCCAAGATAACTCTTGGATTTACGCGACTCCTCAAAAAAGGGTCTGAGTTCATCTAGGATACCATCGCAAACAAAGCCTTTGAATCTTTGAAACTATCCCTGACACGTGCTCCACTTCTCTTCCCCCCCGATTATAGTCGCGATTATTTCCTCTACCTCGCAGCCTCAGATTACACCATTGCTATGGTTCTCATCCAAGAGGATGATTCTCATGATGAACATGTTATCTATTACTTGAGTCGAAGTCTAATGCCTACCCAAACCAAGTATTTACATGTTGAAAAACTGGCTTTGGCAACCGTCCAAGTAGTTCAGCGTTTCCAGCACTATATCCTCTCTCGTAAGACTACGGTAATTTCTATCTGCAACCCTATGCAACACATTCTCACGCATCAATTGCTTGGGGGAAAATAATCCAAATGGATCATGATACTCCAGGAGTTTGACTTGGAATTCGAACGAGCTAAGTCCAAGAAGTCCTTAGTGTTTGCCGAGTTGATATGCGATTTTCCCTACTCTGAAACGGAAAATGTAGAAGCCGATTCATTACCTGATGAATCCCTTTTCCTAATTAGTTCCGATGATCTTTGGTATGGCGATATCATCATATATCTCAAAACCCAGAATTTTCGGCCCAATTTTTCCAGTACTGAATGATATCAAATACGCTACCAAGCCCGTCAATATATTATCCTCGGGGATACTCTTTATCGTCGTGGGATTGACTCAGTTTTTCGACACTGCCTCACGTTAGACGAAGCCGAGAAAGCCTTAAATGACTGCCATTCTGGAGCCTGTGGTGGTCATATGTCTGGGTATGCTACTGCCCAAAAGATCTTACGAGTAGGGTATTTTTGGCCTGCTTTATTTAACGATTGCATAATCGCCATCCAAAAATGCCACGCTTGCCAGACCTATAATCATAAGATACGGTCACATCCCGCTCCTCTTCACCCTATGGTCTCCATTGGTCCTTTTGCAAAATGGGGCATCGATTTCATGACATGTCACCTCCACTCGGTCAGCAGGCATGGATACATTATTGTAGCCGTAGATTATTTTATGAAATGGGCCGAGGTGATGCCGACATTTGACAATACTGGAAAGACCGTAGCATTATTCATTTTCAATCACATCATAGCTCGTTTTGGTGTTCCTTAGGCTATCGTCACCGATCACGGTAGCCACTTTAGAAACTTCATGATGTCTGAACTCACTGAAAAGTTGGGTCTTCGCCATGAAAAATCAATGCCCTATTACCCACAAGCCAACGACCAAGTCAAAGCGATTAATAAAGTTCTCATAACCATGCTTTGACGAATGATAGGGATTCACAAAATGAGTTGGCACACAATGTTGTTTTTAGCATTGTGGGCTTACTAGACATCCGTTAAGTCCACTACTAGGTTTACACCTTTACGGTTAGTCTATGGTATGGAAGCCATCCTCCCAATTGAATGTGAGATACCCTCCTTAAAGATAGCCGTCGAACTCCTACCAAACACTTTTGCTGAGGAAGAATGTCTGTTGTATCTCATGCAATTAGACGAAACTCGACGCAACGCTACCCGAGTCATAGAAGCCCAGAAGAAACGTATCAAGGCCCAATACGACAAACATGTCAAGCCTCACATGTTCTCCGAAGGAGATCTAGTTCTCCTCTACGAACAAGATTGAGATATGCTAGGAGCTAGAAAATTCGAAGCCATGTGGTCCTTATATCGTTAGACAAGTTTTGGAGAAAGGAGCTTACGAGTTAGTAGATTACGATGGTATCCCTTTGAGTGAACCCAGAAATGGGTTGTACTTAAATAAGTACTATGCATAAGATCACCTGTGCACAAGTACTTGTATTTTACTGTATCATACTTCTTGTGTGTTACTGTAGTATGCTTTTTTCGTTATTTGGTCTCTGCCCTTATGTGACGTTGTGTTTGATTTCCAGATGTTGGAGTCTTCGCTACCCCACATTGGCTTCTTTGATGGCGCTAGCCATAGTACTCAGAACCTTGCCTCTGCTGCATGGGCAATTTACGCCCCTACAAATGAACTTATCACTCTACGAGGTGTGTGCCTTAGCCGTGCAACCAACAATATTGCTGAGTATAGCACCATTATCGAATTCTTGATTGATGCTATCTCACTTGGTATTCGTCACTTGGTTGTGCGACTCGATTCAGAACTCATAGTACTACAGTTAAGTAATGTTTATGCTATTCGAAGTCCTACTTTGTTACGGGTATATTTGCGAATTCGCCTCTTGGAACATTATTTTGATTATATTGAGTATCAACATATTCCTAGATGTATAAATACATTAATTGATGCACTAGCTAACTATGTATTAGACAGACATTTGGGTCATTTATAAATAAATCACATCACAAGTATCACACAACACAAGATAAGTCGGTAGATGCCGTATGTATATATAACAATCAATTTTTTTTTTACAAAAAAGTTCTGTCCGGGGACCAAAATTTCAAAATCTGAAGCTCATAGCTTCTACAAAGTGACATCATGGATGACGTTCACAGTAACACATGACTGCTTGGGAAACCCTACGAAGCAGTCGACCAACAGACTCTGACACACCCACCGTATGATGCTGATAACGTCGTGGAACCTCTCCAAGAGGCATGTATGGAATGTCTACAGTCAAACCCTCTAAGTGTTGGTTGTGGAGCCTGATTTTCCTAATTCATAGGTCCTTGCTTTCAGCTGTTTTTATACCCCATGAAGTATTTACACCCCAAAAGTATGTACAATCTTCCACGCGGGGGAGTGCAGAGGGGGGGTACCCCCTCTGAGGGGTCCCGGGGGGCTATCCCCCCGGCTGGGGGGTCTGGGGGCAAGCGGGCCCCCAGCGGGGGTTCGAGGGAAAATCCCCCGAAGAAAAAATTGCCTTGTAAAAGTATATTGTAATTTCATTGTAAATCTGGACCGTTCATTATAAGGTCGCAGATCTAATGGTAGAGATTATGTTAAGGTTTTTTTCCCTAGAAGGAAACCCTCTTTTATGAGGGAAATGTATCGCGGCTATGGATGATGGTGAATATTGTATTCTGAGAGAGGAGAGTGTGAGAGAAAGAAGAGGAAGTTACAACGGCTTTTGTTGTAGGTTGTATCCCTTCATTTGCTGGATAATAATAAAGGAAGGACCTGGCAATTTCTCTAGTGGACATAGCCCACACTGGGTGAACCACGTAAATCTGTGTCTCTAATGTATTGTGTGTCTTCTGTGTTTTGTTTATGCATTTGTTTTATTTTATTGCTCCGCGGTCCTGTTTTTCTAACAACTGGTATCAAAGCACAAGGTAACTTGCAGGAAAAGAGGGTTCTTGGTTTGAGTGGGAGCAATGCCGGAAGATGGAAAGTTTAGGGTCGAGAAATTTAATGGCCAAAAATACCAGTTATGGAAGATGCAGATGGAAGACTATTTATATCAGAAGGATCTATTCCTACCATTGAGCGGAGTAGCAAAGAAGCCGGTGGCCATGAAGGATGAAGAATGGGAGATTCTTGACAGAAAGGCTCTAGGAACGATACGGCTGAGCCTGGCAGCGTCGATGGCTTTCAATATATCGAAAGAAAAGACAACGAAGGGTTTGATGGACGTGTTGGCCAAATTGTATGAAAAACCCTCGGTGTCGAATAAGGTATTTCTAATGAAGAGATTATTTAATATGAAGATGTCAGAAGGTGGGTCTGTTGCAGATCATTTAAATGAATTTAATACGATTACTAATCAACTAAGTTCTGTAAAAGTGGACTTTGATGATGAGGTTAGGGCTCTTCTAATATTGTGCTCATTGC